>OZ024921.1:2121419-2171724 GCA_964017225.1 Netelia inedita
AACCGCGGAAACGCGATATTCTTTTTTTCCCACCATTTTTTTTTTCGTTTTTTTTTTCTTTTTTTTTTATCCACCGCGTTCGGTCATATGAACGAACGAAATAATTAATTGCTCGAGGTTTGTGTGTTCTGCGAACGGCGGGGAAGGGGGGAGCAGACTCCGATCGATCGAAACACGTAACTGACGGGACGCGCGGGAACCCGGTCGGACCAATTGCCACGGATCGGTCAACGAACTATTAGCCTCGCTCTTTTTTTTCTTGTCACGAGCGTCAACTTTTATACGAACGTGTGCATACCGAGAGCGTCCATTGTGCCCTCGGTTCCATTTTCATTCTTCTCTTTAATCCGAAATATTCTCACGAAAAAGAGTGAGTGGGAGACGGGCCGGCTGGGGGGATGCGGAGACAGGGGGGTATGGGTATATAATTTGAAGATAATTCGACGCTTTACGCGACGCAAAAATCCGTTTCACGGACGCGTGCCCGTTAATTGTGGACGAGGCGTTCGCGTAAACGCGCGAGACCATAGTGCGGCGTTCAATTACAACGTCAGGGATGAGGGGAAGGGAGGCGCGAGGGCGAGAATGTAAAAAAGAAATTTAAAAATCTCAGCTACGCTATAATTCACTCGTGAGTTCGCTGCGTCAGGTACACACCGCTTGCGCAGAAAGAGTGCTTCGGTCTTCTTTTTTTTTCTTTTTTTTCTCTTTTTTTTATCGTCGGAGCTTGTACTCCGTGTTGCCCTCTCGTTATACAGCTGCCATTTTACAATAACGCGTTTGTCCGCGTCCGGCCTCGCGCGCTCGGTGTATTACGCACCTCGCGCAACCACCGGTAAGCTCATAAAAAGCTCGCGAGCGTGAAGTGAACAAGGGAGAGGACAAAAAACACACACACACACACAGACGTAGGAGAACATGGGAAATAAAAAATATTATATGAAAGCCTCAGGAACAACGCGATTAAGGTACCGATAAATCTTAGTGGGAGACGTCCGACGAGGTCAAATTTATCTGTTTTATTAAACGCGAGTGAAGTCTAGATTGTGCTCGGTAAAATACATATATAACCACAGGTCCGACGATCGTCTCGGTGTAACCGAGCCAGACAGGAACCACCCCCACCCTCCGTCCTCCGGCCCCTTCCCTCGCGTCAAGTGTACCGACGAGGAATTTCATTCGCTCAAATATTTAATTTAATAATGAAAATTTACTCGATTCGAGAATTTCCGAATCGGATTCGTACGGACGCGAGGCCCTTTCTCACGCGCGGATTCAACTCCGTTTATTCTCGCGTCTATTATCTTCTTTCTTTTTTCTTTCTATGTTTATTTTTAATTTATATCTCGAGACATCGAGGCAAAAAGAAAAACAAAAATGAGCCGACGTTATATCTATTATCCGGCGAATAGGAGGAAGAGAGAGAGAGAGAGAGAGAGAGAGAGAAGAAAAAAAAGGTTGAATCCACCGACGCAGCGGACGCGTCAAAGAGGAGATACGAGATAAAAGAACGAGAGAATCTCCGGTAACACGGGAAACAAGGGATGGCGTGTTGTACGAATATAGATGTAAAAACGCGAATCGCAAAAGCATGAAATTTACCGCGCTAGAGACAAAATAGTTCGCGGCCAAGCAACCAACGTCGAGATCCGTGAAAGGGGAAGGGGGCAAGGCAGATTATATATATATCGGGCTAAGAGTCACTCTGTACCGCGGTATGGGAATAAGTTATGAACTCTATGCATTTTAAATGACAAAATCTGGTCCTCTTGCATGCGCTCTTTGCCGCGGTTTTTCGTTTCTCCCTCTCTCTATATATATACGTTTTTTATTTATTTCTTATCCTCCCCGAATCTCTCTCTCCCTTCCTCTTTAGCTCGTTTCTTCCTACCAGATTCTCGCGTCACGCTGGTATCTTTCTTTACCGAGAGAAATGCATTATTGGCCTGACAATCTTGCCACCATGGAGAGACGTCGGGGGAACTCGTACGTGTGTCGCGTGTCTTCTCGGTGGTGCGCGCATGTGCTCGAGATCGCAAAAGTCTCGCGAGTCAGCGAACACACTTGTCCCGTCTCATTCTCTCTTTCTCTCTCTTCTTCGCACGTACGAATTTTGCAATTCCGAGGATATGATGCTCCCGCAAATTTCCCCACAATTTATATTCCCGCGGTATATTGCCCCCGTCCCTTATCCTCATCCCCCAACCCCCTTGTCGTGTAACGGAAGAGCAATTTTTTATTACAGCCGAATCCACCAACGAATATTTCTATATCTGTGCGTTTTTCCGTAATGATTAATCCGTTGTATTCACGGACGAACGATAATGTAGGCGATAAATATTACGATCCGCGTCCACCTGCCCGATGATATGCATATTTCGATTGGCAGAAAAGGAACGAGGATCGAGGATAGCGACGCCACACTTTTCGAACATCCCAAGTTTTTTCTACTGTCGACTCTCCTGTGACTCGCCAAAAAATAAAAAAAAATCGAGGGATGATCAGATTATTGCGATCTGGATTGAAACTGCAAAGTGGGAAAGGGAGAGAGAGAGAGAGAGAGAGAGAGAGAGAGAGAGAGAGCCCATATCGAGCCGTCTCTCAATTTCTCCATGTAAATTTATTAAAAGACGACCGGGAATATTGCGTTGAGATATTCCGTGCAAATTGGATTACCGACTCATCAATTCCTTCCTCTAGCTTTTTCTCCCTACCCTTATCTCTATCTTTATCTGTGAGAAGAGAGGAACGGGGGGGGGGGGTGGTTATCTCGAGAATTAATGAAACTGCGGGAGAACGAGACGGTCGTGAGCGAAAGTTGGAACGAGAGATAATCATTTTCCGTTTTAACGTGGAATGCTTCGACTGCCGGTCGGAGACAGAGAACGATAGAGAAACGTCCACGCTGGGCAGGATGAAAAAAAAAAGCAAAAGAAAGAAAAAAGACGTCATCTTGAACGCGTCGAATTTGCATGAAATCAACCACCAGCGCGTACCGCAAAGCAATCTATATCGCACCCTGTGGCCGAATAATTCCGACCTGGGAATTAAATCGTTCGACCCGAATTGCCAATCGTGGCGATTTACCATTTTTACGATTGCGGTTTATCGAACGTGTAATGAACATTATCCCTCAAATTGTCCACTTGTGTACCAATTGAATCGGAATAACCCTTGTTAATTTCTATAGATCTATGCAAAGCCCTGGTGTACGAACGAAATATAATGTTCATAATTATTCGCAGCGAATTATGCAAGTACGCGTTATTCGCGGTTGCCACGGCGATATGCGCGAACGACCCGTTTTTGGGCCTTTTGCGCACGAGGATTATCTTCCGCAGTAATAAAAATTGCAAAAAATTATAATTCGTAGATCAATCGTATTGGCTGATCGACGATCAACTTACGCGATCCACGTGTCTCTTGGCCCTTCTGGACATCAGGCTATATGTCAGTCACGACTCATCATCGAGGACAAATTTCTCGCGAGAGGATCGAGCCTCGAACGCATAAATTCAATAACACATCGATTGTCTTTCACCCCGAATATTTACGATTTTTCGTTATCCGAGGCAAAGCGGAAGCCGCGATACGCGAAAGAGAGAATATTATAGAGTATCCGAAATCGATAATGAAATCTCACGATACGAAGCTATTTTTGTTATCTCTCGAACGGCGAGGGGAGTTCGTCGCTAATCTCACTGCCGCGAACTCCTGTCTATCTCCGGTGTGTCCGATCGAAGCAGTTTTTTTTATCACGAACGGCGAGAGGAGGGAGGGGGTTGGGGTGCAATCGTGACGGATCTAAGCTCGCTAAAGTCCTCGCGGTCATCAAACGAAATCGTGAAACGCTCCGGTTCCGCGCCAACCTATCGAAATTAAAGCCGAATTGAAAAAGTCTCCGGATGTGCTCGTTCGCGCGTAACAGCGACGATTGGACGCACAGAGACGAATGCCTACGCAACGGAATCTGCGACGCAGGCGAAATCCTCTGTTTTCTCTCTCTCTCTCTCTCTCTCTCTCGCTGTCTCTTCGCGCATCCTGGATTTTTACTATTGCTATTTGTTTCGTTTTTTTTTTTCATTCCAATCGTATATAGTAACGTATATGTATATAAATATATATACAAGCGCCTGTCGCCTATATATATGTAGGCGACAGGCACCCTCCCTCTCCCTCGTTTTCCCTAACTCTTATATCGAGCAATCTATTTCCTATCGGGCGTCACCCCTCATCCGGTAAATTGGATAGGAATGTTTTATGCACGGGTATACCACGACCGGATTAGTCCGACCGTTCTTGCCGCGCGACGTTGCTCTCTATACACAACCGTGAACCAGCGTCGAAAACCGGCGGTTTTCTACGTACACATATATATATGTATTTATAAGACGCTCGGAAAATGTCCCGCGAATCGGCAGATGTATTCCATCTTGGGAGGCTCGGGCAGGAGGGTGGTTCGAGACGAAGGTTGGTAAGGGACGAGCGGAGTTTCGCTTTTGTTACTTACGTTCGATATCTATATATATCGAGTTCCTATGGCGCCAATAATTCAATAGATCGAATGTTATTTCTCGGTGAGCGAGACCGCGAGCAAATGCCTCAATTTTTCAACGCTTCATCCCTCTCGTAAAATGACAAATGCGATAATACGTTCGCGACTTCCGGCCCCGTTTACACTAGCCGATAAGTCGCATAAAAAAATACGTTGATGCAAATTTGTAATGAAAAAAGAAAAAATGGAAAAAAAATAGGAAAAGGAACATATTTTGTCGGTACGAGGAAAAGAAAAAGAAACGCCAGGGGAAAAAGTGAAAGAAATTCGCGTTCGGTAAGATCGAGGGCTAGTTAGACTAATTAGAATCGTCTTTAAGACTTTTCCAAGAGTATCTCGGGGTGAGGTTTGAAGTCCTGGAGGAAATTCGCAAAATATCGTCTGAAAAGGCATAGGGAATTTTCGTGAAAGGCTATCCTACCACGTTGAGTAACTGTATATGTATATAAGGCCCCGACGCGAGGATGAATGGAAAGAGATGTTAATTCAAGCGCGAGACTGTCCTAAAGATCTATAGATATATACTAGCCCGTTTTATTCGACGAAAATGAAAGCTCTCAATTAAGCAACTTTCGAAATGAACGCTAGAGATGATGAGTTTTCCTTCCTTGAGGCATTAAATATATATATATATATATCTATAATTCCCTCTCTCTCTCCGACTGACGGTGCTCGAGAGAGGTGGAAAATTGATTATAAGCAAGCAGACGAGTGTATGGAACGAAGGGGCCGGGGTAGGGGAAAGGAGGAGGGTGAGATTCGATCGTCTGGATTGACGTCTGTGCGCGTGTTCCAGACCGCGAGGAAGCGCATAGTTGCTTTTCAGACCGGTACTTCACGATCGTCGCACAAAAGGAGCACCGACCTGGAGGAGTCTGAGGGAGTATCTAGAATGAGAGAGGGAGAGAGGGGGAGAGAGAGAGAGAGAGAGAGAGAGAGAGAGAGGGAAATAGGAAGAAAAAACAGAGTAAGGATATTCCGCTCATGCACCCGGCTCGTATGTTTACCTCGCGGTAATGGGTGCGGGTGCGTGAGAAGCCTCTTAATTTTTTTTTCTCCCGGCCACGGTTTTTTTCTCTGCCGCACGGCCTGGCACTGTAGATCAAGAAGGAGGAAACTCCCTTCCTCACACCGCCCCCCCCACTCCTCCTCGGTGAAAGAGAACGAGAGGGTAGTTCCGGCAGTCTCGAGAAAAGTTCGGTGGCGAGGTAGTTGCGAGGGTTGCGCCGTGACTGCCCTGGCAGTTTGCGGATTCGAAGGGATCGCAGTCTTTGCGAGAGAAAAAGGAGAACTAGCTTCTCTCTCTCTCTTTCTTTATACCTGTATATATATATATATTCGTAATGGTGGGAAAGAGACGAAAAAGGGAAGAGTAATATATACCCAAGTAGGTATGGCCGAGTCTCGACGGTAGACACGGATATAGTTGAGGAACGAGTCAAGAAGGATATAGCTGGAAGGGGAAAAAGGGAAGAGGAAAGAGAGAAGGTCGATGAGAGACCACACGTAGCATCCCAAATAGCGTTCAAAGGGCCGAGCACTCGTTTCTTTCCTTCCACGTTCTTTTCTTTTTTTTTTTTTTATTTCACTCTACCTTTTCCTCGAGGTTCTCTCTCACCGCAAAACCCTCGAACCGCACATTTCCTCATCTCTAACCCACCCCCCCCCCCTCACTCCCTCCCTGTCCCCGGTTACGGGACCCTGCTTAAGTCACTCGTGATCTTTCGCTTTCCTTTTCCCCAACGCCTTTAATTTTAATGACACCCTCTCGCTCTTCCGTGCCACGAACATTGGCCCGTACCGATGCTTTTCTCCCGCGAGAGGATTTTTTCTGAATTGAAACACGGGCAATGTCAGCGAAGAAGCGTTTCGAAGGAATCGAGTAGCGCGAACGAATGAAAAATTCACGATCGAAGAAAGGAGAAAAAAAAAGTGGTGGTTGCGGGGGTGAACGCGAGTGCCCTCGAGCTTTTCATCCCGGGTATCTTCGCCTCGTTTCCCTGCAACGTAGAAGTGGATATTGAAATGAAATCATGCGATTCTTATAATAAACAAAAATTGTTAAATCTCAATCGGAGATTGGCGTGATTAAGCGACAAGGTGAGAAAAAAATCTTGAAACAACCCCTTCTTTGATCTCGATCCTAAAATTTCCACGATAAGACCTGCTCTCTGCTCGAGATTTTTGCAATCTCCAGAGTAAACGACGGCCAAATGTGTATCTGTGTGTGTGTGTACGTTGCGAAAACTTTGCGCCTACTTTGAAACTGTGACGAGAAACTGGGTGTGGGAGGGAGAGAGAGAGAAAGAGAGAGGTGAATGAGTTAGGGTGCACAAGAGGCACTTCGAAAGTGATTCGAGCGCGTCTCGTCGTACTCGTAATCCTTCACTTTTCCTTCTTCGTCTTCATTTTCTTCACCGAGCTTTCGCTCTCTCGCTCTCTCTCTCTCTCACTCTCATGATTCTATATGTATATATAGATACGTATTAGAGAGTAAAGAGAGCGAGCGAGCACACGCAGGACTAGGTACGAGGTGGAAGCATCGTCGGAGCCAGCGGAGCGCGCGCGCTCAAGGAAGTTAAATACCGCTCGCTAAAGTTGCTCCGGTTGCCTTCTTAATCATTGACACCGGCTCACGCCCACTTGGAATGTGTAAATAACTGATTAGCTCCACTGACGAGGGAACGAATGCATAATTGAAACGTCCATTACCGCGTCATACAGTCTATATATCTATATGTGTATATATATATACGTGTAGCGCACAGTCTTTCCTGCCCAGTTGTTATACCTTTCCTCTCTCCGCTCGCTCAAGTATTGTCTCTCATCCTTATCTCTCCCTCTCCCTCTCTCTCTCACTCTCGCACTTTCTCCCTCGCCCCAGCTCCTATTACCGTAAGACTTAGCGGTCGGGCTTTTCCTTCGGGAGTTTCGCCTCGAGAGACTCGAGATAGTTATGCGCTTGTTACATTCTCTTCTCGACTACGGGTACGTGATAAGAAGAAAGAGAACAAAAAAAGAAAGAAAAATTCAACGTAAATTGCTCGTTAAATTATTACAGCGCCTTATAGACAGTGTCAAATTTTTCGAGGTATTATTCCCGATACGTATTTTATTCCTTACGACAGAATTCACCCCCTTCCGTAAATAAAATATAAACGGTAACTCGACGTTGTGAAAAAAATAGAAATAAAAAAATGTGCCAACTTGACATTCAATGGGAACAGACAGTCAACTGTAGAGAAACGAACGATGGTATTATGAGGGGGGGAAAAAAGTTTCGTAGCTGACTTCATAGTTTTGTCGGTTTTTTGCTGTGTTGGAATGTGTTACGGTGGTAGGAGGGTGAAACTAAGGGAGGGAAGAAAAGAGAGGACGTGGTGGAGGAGACATATATCTAGAAGCCGTTACGTTCGTTTGACTGGTAATGGAACAGGGCAACAACCAATATTGTGATTGCTTCGAGGGCTATATACGAGAACGAATACGACACATACGTTATTTGTATGGATCAACGAAGGAGACGTAATACACACATTACACACTTTTCTATACATATATTTCTACGTTGAGAGAAGAGAATCGACAGAGACACTGTACCCGTACGATCGTACTCGGTAGAGATTCCTTCCATCCCCTATCTATATATACGTATAAATATATACGTATATGTAAGTACACAGTATCGATATACATGTATATCGACTGGCGTCGCGTCGGTTGACAGATTGGAAACACCCCGAGACTTTTATGGCAGCTGTTCCCCGTTCGCCCATAAATCCTTTATCTCGCGGTTGTTTATCCCATCGCGAGAGGGTATTTCTCATTTGCGTTAAAATCATTCCATCGAACCGACATATCGGCCGTATGAATAAAATCGAAATAACCCCGTTTTCTTTTTTTTTCGAAAAAAAAACGTTAATAAACAAATAAAAAATGATCGAACGCGTAATGGTTCGTTCCGGATCGATTTCATCGAAAGTGAAGAAAAGTATTTCAATATTACGGTTAATTTATACAGATGATGAATTATTCGATGGAGAAATAATGAGATATCTATTTGTTTTTTTTTTCGTTGATCTAATGAATCGTACGTTTCGATTATAACAATTGGCCTATTATGTAAATGAAGTCTGTTCCGCGGGGGTGAGGGTGTTCGTTCCAAAATGTACGTAGAGGCGCGTGGACTATCGCATACACCTGTGCGCAATACTCCAGGTGAATATACACTCGGTTCGACAAAGGTGCGCTAGAGGGTAGTACGGACGCCGAGTGAGGAGGGGATGAGTGGCGAGCAAGGGTGTATTATCCAAATTGCATTATCATTCCGTGTTTGTACATCAGCATCGGGGTTGTTGCATCGATATATGGAATGCAGGAAAATCGACGAATGTGTGGTGCGCATTTACCGAAAAGCTCATCTCTCTCTCTCCCTCTCCCTCTCTCTCTCTTCGCGTCGTAGATAACCAGTCAAACGGCTTAATTGCTTTGTCCACGCAATTACGAAATTGCTTACAATTTACAATCAAGCACCCCGCGAATAGTCGACCGTTTGGTCTCATCGCCCCCCCCCCCCCCCCACCTCCTCACCCGCCCCACTTCTCATCCCACTACGGCGATGCTGATCAATTTTATGAATAATCGGGCAGCCGGGTTTGTCTTTTTCCGTTCGACAAACCGGAAACCGGGGCGTATAAATCAATAGCATCGGTGCATAGCACGGAGTTCGCTTCGCTCTCGCGTCATGTATACCCCCGAATAGATTCCTCGATAAATACATATTGATAAAACGTGGCTCGACGTGCGTTCGCAATTAGTAGAGGAGTACGTTATGTATATAGCTCGTTCTCATTTGTACGTATCGCGGGGTATATTTAAATATACACGAGAATGCGTTTGGGACGCGAACGTCGTTCGACACTGTCGTCAGTTTTCTTAAGATCGACGAGCGAAACACGAACAAATCTGGGGGATTGGAAAATATCTGCCGAGATGAACGTTTCTATAATTGTTTCAAAGAGGTGCTAAAAAAAAATTGTATAGAATTGTGTCGTATCGCATCGACGTGCGCGCGCGTATCAAGTGTCCGTTACGAGGAAAACGAGACCGAAAATACGGTTTATGAATTAATGGAGTGTCGAACGCGCGTATGAGGATAAGAATAAATTCATTCCGCAGCGCGTGATTTCCCATAGGACGTTTCGAATATTCATAGCGACAGGCTTACCTATACGCGCGACGTGTAATATACGTATTTGTTAAATATAAAAATGTCATCCGAGTTACACTTATTTTACCGATCGAGGGTTGAAACGGCCGACGGACGGACGATCGGACAATCGGTAAAAGTGTTCGAGCCGGTTTTCGATTCTCGTTTTTGCCGGTCGAAAGGGAGAGAGGGAGAGAGAGAGAGAGAGAAACGAAAAAGAGCACAGTGCCGGGTTTCACTTCGAAATAACCATTTTATATAATTGCCCTATACGCGAATAATTTAATAATACCGCCGGAACGTGGAAGTGGTGTCGCTATGCATTTTTGACCAGGGTTCGCTCGCTCTTATACATATATTTTTTTTATACGAGACAGAGTTCTCTCTCTCTCTGTCTCTCGTGCTCTCTCTATCTATCTATCTCCCCCCCCCCCCCCCCCCCCCCATCACATGCTCACGGTAATACAATTGGAACGAATGATCACCGGCAGGGTGGGCGAGGGCTCCGAATGTATTTTTGTGGGAGGGAGGGGGTGGGTCTAGGGGAGAAGGAAATGCTATAAAGCGGTCATTGATCGTTCGGGTGTATCGCGCACCCCCCCGTATCCCGTTATAATTCCGTTTTGTAACGCCAAAAAAAAAATATCCGCGGCACGACGAGTGTGTGTGTACCGAAAATTCGTTTATACGAACATCCGGTTTCCGAACATTTTTAGCCCATCAATGTCACCGAAACGTTCGCGGATACGCGGAATCCAACCCGTGACTACGTTTCGTTCATTTTACTTTGCCAAATGAGTCGAGCTACGTTCAATGGGATTTGTTTTTTCGCGTGGACGTGTACGCCGAAATATTCGTCCTTCGTAATTCGAGATATCGACTGCGCCGAGGAATTAGTCGAGTTGAACGAATAAAATATTTTTTTCGAAACGACGACTTGTCTCGCGTTTTATGGAAATGTAACGTTCGAAATGTTCGAGTCTCATTGTCTACCATATGATATGAAGAAAAGTTGTAAGGACAAATTTTCGGCACGAAGGTAATTTAGTCCCTTGAAGAGAATCGGCATTATTGTGTTTTCGTAGCTGGGTAGACATTTTATTTCGCGGACGAACAAACCGATATTACCGTATAGATGATTATGCTCCGTTTTTCCGCCGTTGGGCGAAAGAGGAAGTCGTCTGCCGCGCTCGTGCCGAAAATCCTACGTTTTCGCGTAGCCCTAGGACGCGAGTCAATCGGACAAACAATTCGGACCGTTAACCCAACGACGAAAGGAGAGCCAGGGAGACAGAGAGAGAGAGAGAGAGAGAGAGAGAGAAAAGAGCCATAGGGGAGGAAATCGCGAGTGTGGCCTGGAAACGATGGAATTCCTAAGCGCGCGGACCAATAAAAAACTTTTCCAATTGACTTCTCGCCTCGCTTCATTCGCTCGAAACGCGAGTAGAAAAAGTGGTGAATCGATATACATATAGGTATACGTATGTATATATGTGTGTGTGTGTGGGTAGAAAAATTGCTCTCTTCGTCTTTCGCGATGGAAAGACACCCTCGCGGTCTTATCTCCGCATCGCCTTGAATACGAGAGAGAGAGAGAGAGACAAGAAACGAGATCTTTCCTCCTATCTCTCTCCCTTTTCCTACGCTCTCGACTTCTTCGCGGATTTCAATTTAGCACGTCACGACTTTGGCCTGATTCGCTTCTTCGCCAAATGGCTCTGTTTGATTTCGGAAAAGTTTCGCCACACGTGAAAACTCCCTTTTTCCCTTATCCGCGCAATGATTTTTTTGTAGTACATATGCCATATGTATTTACATATATATACATATATATATATACATACAAATATATGTATTTTATACGAGAAGTAGCGAGTAGGACAAAAGACGCTGACGGAAAAGACTTTGTGCTGCGAGACTCTCCGAACGAATATGCCTTAGTACCGTGCGCGGGAAAAGAAATCGACTGCGAAAAAGTATCCAGATCGAAAAATCCTTTCAACGAATACGATAATATACGTACATACCCACTGTCTCCCGAGAACTTCTCCCTTTCATATTCTCGGTTTATAAGACTAGATTTAAAAAAAATGTTCTTCCACTCGCCGATGCTTAAACACTTTTTCCGGATTTTAAGACGCGATCGAGGGGTCAACATTCTTTTAATCACAAATCGTAAGAATATTTCCGTGGATCAAGATTTTTCGTGAAAAAATTAATATTCGAGGCGAGAAAAACTTATATCACCGTAATAACAGTTATTCGTTACGTGGGGTATGCGCGCATACCGTATAAGCATTTGCATCGAGAAATCTGGGTCGCCAATTGATTTTCCCTTACCCATTTTCACGTCATACATATATATATATATATATATTTCTATACATATACGAGGGTGCACATGGTACGTACGCGACTCTCGAGGAGACCCATTCGCTTGTATTATCGGACCTTTATTCGAAATTTATGTACCATTCGAGACCCTGGCTGGAAGATGAAGCCTATATAAATATATATATATAAAGAGAAAGATCTTCTCTGGTTGCAACGGTAGGGAAGAACGACGTGCACCACGGGGGCGCATGCAACGGGAAATCGAGCTCGGTTGAATTATGGGAACTTCCTACTGCGTCTCGCTTCTTAGACGGACCTCCTCAGACCTTCGCGAAGAGAGCCGCGAGTTTCTATAACCGTCCATTACCGTGGCTATATACGCGTGACGAATGTTTAAGCGCACGATGGGGAAATTGGAATCCGCGGGCTCCGTTGGCCTGTCTGCCATACTGTTATATTTCCGTTTAAACCGCGATACAGCAATAAGTAACTCTTCCTCCCCTTCATCCCCCGCTCTAGCCAACTATACGCCCCTTCATCTTCCGAGACGTTCGATATAAGCTCAAGTCACTTTCCGCAACAAGCCCCGTATACCTTAATATTAATTCGTTCGATTATTTATTAAATATTATTTTGACAAAACGACATAATTTCTGAATAAATAAGTATCGTTCCGGGTCGCGCTTCAATTACTCGTGTCGATATTTCGAGGCATTAAATTAATAAACATATTTTAATTCCGGCTATTAAATAATTTAATTCGGCGGAATTTCTATGTGGATGAATTAATAAATGTATAATTATTGATTCGATGAAACCAGCGAATCTTGATTAATTCATACGATCCGTTTAAATGCAAATAAAGTTTTCGTAAATTTACCTACCGAAATTTCATTGTTATCGTATCTCCGATAAATTAGTTCTCGACTGAAAGGGAGGAAAAAAGAATCATAAATTTATCCAAATAGAATAAACCGATACTCGACGGTGCGAGAACGATTGGCGAAACGAGGGTAAAAATGGGGGGATTCGCATCATGAAATAAATGATTGGCGAAGCGTGAGGATATCGTTGCACGATGAACGATTCGTGGCGTAGCTACCGGGTAAAGTTTCGATAAGCCCGGTATGTCGGGCCGTTTATACTCGATGCTCGAGCCACTATGACGATGTGGAATCCCGAAGCGCGGTAGAGAGCGCCGACTGCGAAGCTGCCGAATGCGATTCCTAGGTCCCCATATACACCGTCTATATATATATTGATAGAAGAGCACGGAAAGACGGAAAGTCGAGAAGAAAACGACGTGTGTTCGGGAAGAGACTCTGTGTGCGGTGTGCGGAGAGCACAAGGAAGTCTAGACTCGAGCGCGGAGAAGATCAAAAGGCACCGTCGACTCGGAAGTAACGCGGTCCCGACGACGACGGCATAGTGTGAAAGAGAGTAAGAGCGAGAGAGAGAGATGTGTTCGATGCTGCAGCCCAGCTTCGCAAGCGGCAAAGCTTCGCAGAGCTTCCACACGAAAACCATCGAGAGACCAGAATCGACCTCTCCACAAGCCTCTGCCTCTCTCTCTCTCTCTCGTTCGCTCGTTCGTCGTCTCAAGCGAATATATCTATATATTCTGATGTATAATAGATATCTGTCGATGTGGGAATCAATAGGGCGTATCTCAACTCGATCCACGCTTTAGACGACGTAAGATACGTCTTTCTGATATTTCGCAATTCTCAAACCCACATACAACCCTTAAAACGCATACGACTACGCTCCGGGCAGAATCTTCCGCCTCCCATCTCTCACGGGAGATTATATGCGATCGTCGTTTACTATATAACATAAACGCATCGGAATTTCTTGGACTTTGATATCCAACCCTGGAATCATTCCATGACCATCCTAGAGGAATAATGTACTCGTGGGACGGTGCACGGCGGACTCGGCTCTCGAACTATGTTTTTGTCTCTCCCAGCGAGTACAAAGTTTCTCCGAACTCACGTAAGAGTACTTCGATCTATCGACTCCCATTACGTAGGTACGAGAGTCGATAGTGCGAATAATTAGCCCGATCCTTCGAGAATTAAAAAGATGAAATAAAGAACTGGTAAACTGTAATATACTAAAAAAAAAGAAGTTTTTTAATAACACAGTTTGATCCTCAAAATCGAACGGCGGCCAAAACTTTTTTATCAATGATCCGCACGAAAATGGATAAAGGTTTTTCGAACAAACAGACGCGATATGGTCGAGAGCGATCGAACGAACGGGTACCACTTTTGCTTTTCGTTTGACAATTTTGTTTCATCCCCTTTCCTCTCCCTCCACCAAAATCTATGGCACTCGATGCAACCACCTCGATACACGAATCGGCGGCATCATGCCTCCTCCCCCCGCCCCCTTCTACCCCGTGCAGTTTTCATCAGCAGATCGGCAGTTTGTATCTCACTGCCGCTCCCAGTATTTCTCCCTATATTTCATCCATTAATTTAAAAAAAACTGTGATTTCCCTTTTACACGACTCGCGTATGTCATCCTCCCTACATGCGTTTCGACCCTCTCATTTCACGAGTTTCCACCCTCCCCCACCCCTCCTCACCACCACCCCCCTTACTCGACGCCGTATCGGGAAAATAAAAAGCGTTTGGGATCTGTATTCGCGCAAGCACTCCGCTGATTAAGCGACAACGAGAAACCGTTCTCGTTCATCGGTAGAAAACTAGTTTTGGATACGCGGAGGAAACTGTCCCGTATATCAAGCCACTCGACTGCTGTATCTCGCACGAGAAAAAAAAGATATATACGCGCTGAGATCGTCGTGATAATACGTTGCGATACTTTTTTTGGTGTGTGTGTGTGTTTTTTTTAAACGAACATCCGGCAGGAACCACTCGAACAATCTGTGAATCTTCTTTCATTATTCGAAACCCCTCCCTCGAAATTCGTATTTCCGAGGGTCACGAACGATCTGGGACGTATTTCCACGATTTGGTCGTGAACAAGAAAAAAAAGAGAGTAGGTAAATATTTCATCCCTCGAAACGACGAAAAGTCCAGGTACGAAGTCAACGCGATTCTGGTTTCACGCTGGAAATGAAAGAAAAAAGAAACCTGGTAACCATGCGCAATGGAAATTTGAGAAAATCGGTAATCCTTTGATCCGGATTTTCCAGCTCTTTGAAGATCTTTCAGAAACTACCGTCCAATAGGAATTTGCCTAAAACATCTTTTTTTCTTCTCACGAGAAATAAGGGCACCTTTGCTCAGACTCATGAAAAAGAACTCTCTCGATCGTAACTTCGATTCCGAAGAAGGAAAGAACCCTTACGTCCTCTTCAACCTCGCAAAAAGATATTCCAATCTCTTTGTACGATACATTTTTCTGATTTTTCTCGTATCCGCCGAAACTTTAATTCGTCCCTTTCAACCTTTTCGAATCTTTCGACACGATGGTTTTTCTCTTTTTTTTCTTACCTAGCGTCAATCTCGTCAGACGTTTCTATGTTTTCTCGAGAGGTGTGAGAGGGAGGGGGGGGGGGGGGGGCAGGTAAACCTTTCGGGTTCTTTGACACGATGAAAGTCGTCGCGCTGAGAAAAATTGGAGTGGAACATACGAATGGTACGAAGTCTGATTTTGGGTGCGGATGCTGAGCGTGTTCGCCCGAAAAACAACACGTTTTGCATCGACATCCCATTTTATTTCCTATTACGCGAAACGTCTGAGGGTAAAGAGAACTCTCGCGCCAGGGACCCCGAGCCTCGATCTCGCTCTCCCTCTCGCTATCTCACTCTGCGCGACCCTGTGATTTGTTTCCTTTTTATTTTTCATATGCCAAAACGTTTTTCTTTATCCCTGGCACGGGCTCAAAGGCTCGGAATGGAGCACCACACATGCCGAGGAGACGTAGACGAGGAAGGCCTCTCTCTCTCTCTCTCTCTCTCTCTCTCTCTCTCTCTCTCTCTCTCTCTCTCTCTCTCTCTCTCTCTCCACAGTGAGTCTTCGACAGTCGGTGCTCGCTCTCCCATCGCCCGGAGAGACTCCAGTTTTCCGGAGGAAGCTGCACGCCGCAAGCACTCTCTCTCGTCAAGCATCTCTAGCTTAAAGCTCTCTCTATCTCTCGTGCTCTCGCTCTCTCTCTCGGTCATAGCCAAACAGAACATCTGGCTAACCCCCTGAACTTTCCGTAGAGAGAATTCTTCTTTTTTTTCTCGGCTAGCACACACGATTACGATCGACGTGCGTCTCGAACTAATATCCGAAATTTTTGCGATTCCTTTTACAGGATATTGAAAGTATGCTGTGCCAGGCAGACGACGTGAACCCAATCTCCTCGTGTTCCCAGCTTGATATATATATATATATATATAAACGCGAGCTTTTACATACCCTTCACCCCTTTTAAACGTTCCTCTCGCCCCATTCCAACCCCATCGCCGCTCCGGGACGCGACGGGTGAAGGAAAGTTCTCGGTGACTCTGCGATCGACGAGAAGGGTAATTAGTCGAGCACACGACACGACCTCGCCAGGCAGACCTGATTCAAGACGACCGCAGGCGTCTGCTACCCGTACGACCTGTAAACTGGCGTGCAAGAAACACGCCGGGAATTTGCGGAGAGGGGAACACCCACTGAGCGAGAACCGAGACCACCACACCATCATCATCACCCCCTGTAGCCCGAAGAACCATTCATCTTCGAGCCCGAAGACATCCCGAAAAATGTCGAGCCCCTTGATGAGAAATTTTTACAACGGGGACAAAAAGTTTCGGATCGGATAATCACTCGCTCGATCGATCCTAAACTTCGACGGTATTTATATTAATTGCGATATTAAAATGTCGAGGATGATTAATTGCCTATTTTTCTAAATAAAGATTTTTCCTTCAGCTAAAAAATTGCACAATTTTTTTCGAGCAAAATTTAATTACGTCGATTTATTTAATTTCATTGTATCGGAGTTCAGCGGCGTAATAAAGTAGGCGAATGCCTTTCCGTACTGTTGGAGAACGGAACGAGCAAGCGAGCGAGAGAGCAACGAAGCTATCCCCATGATCGTTGATTACTTCTTTCCATTTGCCGAAAAAGCAAGTTGGTTCTCCTTCACCCCCGTTACTTCGCAACTCCGTGCAGTCGAAGAAAAAAAAGGAAACGAAGCTTCGTGGCTTCTCTCCGACTCCCGAGAATTCTTCTCGTAGCTCGCTAAGAGTCGAGGAGGATTTTTCCCGGGTAGGGGGCGGTGAGAAACGCGCGAGGAAAAGGAAAAGCTTTACGGACGAAAAGACTTCTCGCGTTCGCACCGCCTACTTTGAGAGCGCGGGCTCTCCATGCTGTTGCACGCCGATAATACTGCGAGAACCACACCCCGTCCCCTCCTACCCTCTGACCGGGGTAACGCGAGGGTAAGTACGAGCTGTTTTTGAAAGTAGCTCGATCTCGAGTCTCGACCTGACACAAGCCGCCCACAAATAAAAACCATCCTAAACGCGTAAGAACGTAAGTTCGAAGGTCGAGACAAACGAAAAATTTGAAAACATTTACAGATTTTAGAGAAGGGTTGTTTTTTGTTTAAATCTAAAATATCGAAGAATGTTTATTTTATATTTATTTTATTTTATTCGTGCAAAGGGGGAATAAAGTGTGTATATATACGTAAATTCACAGTCAAGACGAGGGAGCATTAGGAAAAGGGGATAGCCGCCTTCCCGTTTACCGCGTACGAGAGTTACGCTTTACGTCAAGTCGGCCCTACTACGTCTCTTCGAAAACCTCCACCCGCCCTCTACACTCCGCCTTCCGCTGTCTGATAGAATATACGCCACGCTCGAACAACTCCGAGGATGCTTTTCTCGCGATATCGCGAGAGGGAGAGAGAGAGAGAGAGAGTGAGCCGAGAAGCCCGTATACCTCGGGGCCAGCACGCGCACCGCAGTTTCGCAAAAATCGCATGGAGCACGCCCCGATCCTCGACTACCAACGCTATACCTCGTAGGGTATAACAGTTTTCTTTTTTTTCGTTTTTTTCTTCATGTTACAGACGAAAGTTCAACACCATTCTCTCGTCGAGCGTGGAAGAGAGCTTACGAATACTCGAGAAGTCGTTCGCGAGGATTTAAATATCTGGAAAAACGCGGCGGGACATCCCTCGTCTTTTCACAAACGCGCGAAGTGTAAAAGCCATTTTCTCTACGTGTGGGCGTATATTCTTTGCTTTTTTTTTCTTCGCTTTCGATCCATCCGGCGTCATTTTGCATCGGTGCACTCCGCGCGTGTGCCCGCTCGAGTAGTTCGACAACGTCAATCTTCCGTCGGACGGAAGGAACTTTGGGAAAAGCCTCACCTGTTCGATACCTTTTAGATCGTCGCGGATATCGAAACTGACTATATTTCATTGAAAATTCTCTTGGCTTTTTCGCTCGAGTCACCGTACCACCCGCGCTCTATCCTCACAGTCACTTTTCAGGGTGGATTTTGCACTCGAGCCAACGCAAAGCAACCCCCGGTACTTTCGTTGTCGCGCCGGCTTATCGTCGAAACACCGCCCGAACACCCTGCGCCGACGAGTCTTTGTTTTCGCGACAGTTTTGAAACGATTCGAGAAGACCGTGTTTTCCACCACCATTCGCTGTTTCACCAAAAACCAGCGAGGGGTCTGTTTATCATCTACTGCTCCGTGCACCTCTAGAAGTATTCTCTCGAGCTTCGTTACGAACGAAATCTGAAACGCGGGTTCGATTGAAAAGTTTCACACGTCGAGCAATAGTGTGTTCAAGATTTTGATACAAAAGAAAGTAGGAAGAAATGTTTCGACATGGTGGAACGTTTTGCGAAACGGTTCACCGTCACGTACGTCAGAAACGTGAGAACGAAAGAAATAACGACGAAACCGAGCGATTTCGTCTTATTCGCGAGAGCCTGCGTGTCACGAAGAAAAGAGCTATGCTTCACCGAGCGCGGAGAGCAAAGTGACTTCGAAGACTTTGGCAAGAAGAAGGGGAGAGGAAGAAAGTCGTAGCGAACTATATACGCGGGCTGGGAGAAAAGGGGCTAGACCCGGGGATAAACTGCCGCACGGCAAAACGAGGAAATTGTTTGGAAGGGTTGAAAGAGCCAGAGGGGTTGGATAATTAGACAAGTAACAGTGACTTACCTCTCTCAACTATCTTTCCCTCTGTCTCGCTTCGTTCACTTCCTCGCTCTCCGATTCACCAAAACTTGTCATCCCTCTTTCTCTCTCGCTCTCTCTCTTTCTCTTCCTCTCCCTTCTTAATTATATATATACATGTGTATCCATGCCTCTTCCTCTCACTCGAGCTCGTATCCTCCTTAATTAAATATAAGCACGGAGTTACCTTAGGTATCCTCACCCCTCTCACTTCGCTTCGTACATATACAAATATACATGCCACCCTTGCGTAACTCGTGAGTTGGTTCTGGGCTGCTAGGATACCACCTGGCTTACAAGGCCTACCTTCTCCAGAAACGAGGAATACAAACCTTCACCCCGCCACCCCCCTTGCACGTTTCCTTACTCTGCCCTATCCATTGCCATGCAATTACGCGAATCCTACAGTGCCTGCATTAAACACGACGGAAGCTACGGAGCACCGTCGTTCCGTATACTCTAGATAGATATATACCTATGCAAGGCAAACAAGACGTTCTTCATCATCGCTGGCTATCTTCGAGACAGATAGGCGATGTATACGCCGAGAGCACCACGTGTTATTTATTCGAATTAATACATCAAACGGATCGCATTACCATTGCGCCACACCGCGAGCTAGGATCGAATCAACCGATCGTTCGTTGCTCGACTCTCGGTGGGACGACACGTAGTTATGGGCTGTCGAGTAAATATTGCAACACGTGGAGCTCTGGTTCCCGACTCAAAATAGAATATGCCACGTGCTGATACGAGAAATAACATTTTATTCGATTCTACAACTTGGACTATTCGATCCTCGAGTACAATAAATAGTGTCGCGAGACAACGTCATGCTGTTTGAAACATTTGTCTAATTATTGATTCATTACTTCCGTACGATCTGTTGAATCCTGATACCATGGAAATTCAGGGGCCAGTGGACTTATGGTAGCAGATCCTATCGATAAGATATCATGTTGTGGCTCGGTTCGATTGATTACCGTTCGCCGATTCCCCGGGGTTTGATCGGGCTTATTGCCAGTGATGCTCCTCTTCTTAGACGAGAACGTGGCGTTGGTAATATCCCTTTGCGCGTAATATCCTACAGGGCTCTGATGTCCGAAAGTTGATGACGAGTCTGTTAGTTCGGCAGAATACTCACGTCGTTTGCGTTCGACGTCTGCCAGAGGCGGAGATACTTCATCTTGGCGCTGATCGTTCGCATACATCCCGTAGGACTCGTAATTCGTCATGGAGCTACGATCCTGATATACACCCGCGGGCCTATTTACCTCTGGCGTCGTGTCGGGATTATGTCTGTACGGTTCAGCCTCCACCCGATACTCGGAATTTATGGAATATCGACTGTTTCTTGATGGAGACGAGGTACGATAACTGGGCTCGTGTCGAACCTCAAGTCTGTCGCTCGAAGTGATTGCCTCGGAATAAGATGAATGCGGTGATAGTGTCGTTTTTTGCTGAACATCTAGATCGAGTCTATGGGAGAACAGAAACGTTTCTATGAAGTTTCTATGACCATTGACGGAATTCAGTATTCGGTCTATCAAGTTATTATAAATGACGTCGTCCTGACTATGCTCCAGCGATATCAGAGGCGAGTCTTCTATTCGATGAGATCTTTGGTAGTTCGCACGATGGTCGGAACGTTCATCTTCTTGGAGCAACGAATCCATGGGTACAATATGTACTAGGTGCTTCTCACCATATTGATCGATGCCCATGATCAAACGAGATCCGGAGCCACGTGGGAGTTTGCCCTTTGCGCTGTTGGTTTGCGAAATATTGTTCTGGGGATACTGGGACACCCATTGCGTTTGCCTGGACGGTCTAGCCGTAGATCTGTATCTCTTCGCCCTCGTAATATCCCTCGATCCCTTTTCCGCCTGGACTATCGAATCTTCACCGTTGTTATCGTTCCGAGATCTCTGATTTTCCCACCAGTCACCTTCTTCCTTGTCGAGTATAAATGTCGCTCGCGATTGACCATGATGAGGTTCCTCTTGCAATTGTGGCATAATCGTCAAATATAATTCCCACTTTGGCTGATGAAGATCTTTTAGATTCCTAACTCTTCTCAAGATCCAGGTCAATGTCGAGTTTTTCGCTCGTTCGCAGGAACTGCATTTCATGCAATCATCCTGGCAAAATATCCATTGGCCACTGGGCAAGCGATAGACGTTGCCGCTAGACACAAGCGCATCGTCGTCGTTGACTGCTTCGAGTAAGGGACCACCGTAGAACGGAGCATCTAACAACTTTTTATGCAGAACTTCCTCTGATTCCAACCAGGACATGGTACTAAGCACTAAACCGCGAAGAATGAAGAGCCAATAGGGTTCGTTACGCTGCGCTATTGTTGGCTCGGTAGTAGACGAGACGATTCCCTCATGCGTTACTAACAGAAGCTGCAACGTGAATTTTGTATTCCACATTGTAATTTACAAGAGCAAAATCACTGAGATACCAGTCGATGTCGCCAGTACTCACCACAATCAATGAAAGATAGTTCATTTGGCGTTTCATTTTGTCACCACTACTATGTTGGAACGAATGACAATGAATGCACGATTGACCACGATAGGTCCTACATGCCATCTAGCTGGCTTGCCTAATGACTAAATCATGAACCTGGTACGAGCTAGGGAGATTGGAAAATCAGAGACAAACTGGAGCAGCTCTGACGCATGATACTTGTTATCGAGGAATATCGTGAATAATGTTTAACTTTACACGTATATTTTATGAATCGACGAGTGTTAACATTATTCATTGTCATTAAAACATTGTTTAATCACTACCTATCGGATCGAATCACCGGATCATTATTAAACTATTTTTTCGGAGGATTTAAAACAGTGTGATCAACCGTAAGTCGACTGTCTCATTTGCTATGAAATTATGGAAACAACCGGAATGATGAACGTTTGTCAATTAATTATTACAATATCCATTCGCAATGTACTAGACTGTTCGAATTTGAACAATTGGCGCCATTTGTCGGTGGCCAAACGAACTAAGAATATATCTGTTTGAGGTAACTACTGTACCGACGCGTTATTTAACGATGATAGGGTAGGAAACTGGGTGATCTTACAGTGTTAGCCTGTGAGTTGACTTACCGACTACATGAAGATAGAAAATTTCATTTCTTTCAACAATGCTCGAGGGTAAAATGGATGGTGAATTTTCGACGAGCGTAGAAATCCATTCGACATTGAGTTCGCTCTCTCTAGGAGGATAACCCATGTTCAAAATTAAATTGTTTATTTAGAATTGTATATCGATAAACAGTTTGAGTTGCACTTTACTTTGTAGTTGCGCTAATATCATGGCTCAGAGAGCTAAAGTTATTCAACTGTACAAAACGGTAATAAAAAGTACAAAAATAATTGGCTGTTTATCTTATCATCTGAAAATTATTAACTTTAGCTACTTCACATGGGCAAAGATTATCCCAAAGGCTACACAAACTTTCGCACCGGTCTGAGGAATGCTTTTATGAAAAACAAGGACGAGAAGGATCCTGATAAGATAGAAAAAATGATTGCCCATGGACAATTCGTTGTTAAAGAGATCGAAGCTCTCTACATGCTCAAGAAGTATCGTACATTGAAACGTAGATACTATAACGAGCCATCGTCAAGTACATAGTTTATCAACGAGAAAATACGATGTGTATACCCAACAAAAAATTGTCTCAATTTAAATCTGAATAAAGTTATTCCACTGAATAAATTATTTTCAACAAACTCGCTCAATATGATCTGTCTTCTATCGTAACAAAAAAATCCTCAAATAAATTCGACGATCCGCTAGTTGCCGATAAATGCCCACACTGCGCGTCGGTCTCTCAATCTCGTTTGTTGTTTTTTAGACTTACGTTTTCAAATTAAGAGATTTTTTTCTAAAGTGTTTGCAGATTTATTCGTAGCATGGTATTGCTCACTTGAGACATTATAATGGCTGTATGCGTCGCAGTCATTGGCAAAGACGTGAGTAAATATTCGTGAATCAAATTTATAGGTTATGCTTGTTTTCGTTTCGATCTCCATGAGACGTTGATTTGCTTTCTACTGTTTAATAAGATTTTTAAATCGCAATACAAATTTTTTAAACAAAATGCGATCGTAACGGAATATTTTTCGTCTTTTGCAGAATTCGCCAAAATACATCAAGTGCAGCGCCGAAGCGACTGCGTTACAATTCCATTACAAGGTTCACACTTCGATCGACATTATAGAAGAGAAATTGAACATTGGCAATAAAGCAGCGACCGATACTCGGGAATTATTCTTAGCACTGTTGTTCTCCACGGAAGAACACAAAATGTACGGAGATCTCAGTCGCGCGATTGACGATTTATCGTTTCGATGAAAAAAATTTTTATTGACCTCTCGCTAATTTTTAGATATGGATACGCGACCAATACAAAAATAAAATTTGTCGTAGTTCTACAGTCTGCTAATGCTTCCGTTCGCGAGAACGACGTTAGAATGGTAAAACTTTTGAATTTTGAGACTCGATTTGTATTATGATAACGCGGTGGGGTTACGAGAGTTATTATTTTCTTCAGATCTTTAGAAAGCTCCATGGGGCCTATTCCAATGCAGTTTGCAACCCATTTTACATTCCAGGGGATCAAATTAATTCCAAGTAAATATTTCATTATTATTTTAGTGACGAAATAACTTTTTTCTATTTAAATAATTCTATTCTCACTTTTTAGATCTTTCGAATCGTCCGTAATGGATATAATGGGGCTTTCGTAAATGTATTCAATGTACTCACCGGATACTGCATATACGTCTCCACCAGCCACCTTCCATGCGAACGAAATATGTAAATTATTTGTTATGGTAAATAAAACGAGATTAACATAAATCCAACAGGTTATTCACTTAATTTCGTCGGTTGATTTGAAAATCTTTAGTATCGAACTCAACACGATCGAGATATGTGTGGGACTACGGGTCTAGATGAGAAGTCTATGTCCTTTATGGGTTTGCACTTTATTTGCCACTTCAATTAATACGAAAGCCATTGTGGGAGAAAAACGTTTCTTAAGATAAACAAATAGTCACGATAGTTTACATTAAAAAAAGCTACTCGTTCTTAATATTCTCAAACTTATTACGGTAACTCTCGTTAGTATTCTCGGTAGCGGATGGGTAATTGTGAAGTATCTTCTCGACATTCGAAAATAAAATATGTAAACGCGACAGCGATAGGCTGTGTAGGCTTTGAGAGACGATCTGTGATTGGAGCCATTTCCGATGTACCGGACAATTCAGCTAATCACAGAGCCGGAAAGCGAAACGCCGCAGTTCCTTAGGCGCATGCGCAAGCCTCCCTTCGCCATCCTTTTCTCATCGTCTTGTTTTTTAATCTCCGTTTTCCGTTCAGTCGTTAATTATCGATATAAGTGGAAGTTTATGAATCAAAAACAATGAGAGTGTTAATACTTTCAAAGTGGACGACAGTTGTGGACAGATGTCTGTTCAACATTGCAAGAATAGAACACAAATCTGTCGGCTCTGGCATCCTCACCCACCCGGCTCATTGTTGCAATATGCGAGATTATTCAACGGCATTAGTAAGCAACCCAAACAATATCAACGAATGTTCGATTAATCTTAACAATTCAAATACACGAAACTTCTCGATAACGAGTGCTCTAACAAAGAGCAAAGACAAAGAAAAGAAAAATAAGCCAGGCAAACCTCAACGGATCGATCGTACCGATTTGAGTCAATTTATAGATGTCGATAAATTAACTTCCAATCTCGAAAAACCGTTGATAGATTTGAAAAACAATTATATCAAACATTTATCGTTGCGTTCGACGACTGGCTCGATCGAACAAGTGCCGGTTACTTTCGAAGGTGAAGAGTACGAACTTCAAGAACTCGTACAAATTGCTCGCAAAGCAAAAACCGTTATCCTCAATGTATCGTCCTTTCCCCAAGCCATTCCTCAAGTACTGGATGCTCTTAGTAAAAGCGGCTTGAATCTTAATCCGCGACAGGATGGTACAACAATTTTCATACCAATACCAAAGTAAGTATTCGGTCGTTTCGACCGTTAAAACGCGCCCGAAGATATTTTAGAACGTAACTCGTCGCTCTAAAAGCACCGATCGTCGTTACAATTGAGCAATATTCACGATTCGTCTCTTATTACAGGATTACGAAGGAACACAGAGAAAATTTGTCGAAAAATGCCAAGACGTTGTTTATAAAATGTCGCGATTCCATCAAAGACGTTAGGAACAAAGAGATCAAGAATCTCAAGAAGATACCCTCGATCTCCGAGGACGACTATCGTCGAATTCAGACGCAGATAGAAACTCTCTGCGATGGGTATATTCGCGAGGGCGAACAAATTCTTGAAACTAAGCAAAATGAATTGATCGGCTCGCCGGACTGATTTTCTAACTACCGAGCTAAAAATGTATATAAGATTTTTCATGGACGAAGTCTTATCTTCGAAAATATTATGAAAACGAAGGACTATTTTCTTAAAACGCTGACGATGGAAGAGAGGAGAGAATAATGAAGACGTATCGTCAAACGGCATCGCGACGATCTTCGCGAGAGTTCTCGGTTCGTTCCCAATCATTTTTTTTCCTTTCTCGTGGAATATTTCTTATGAAAATATTATTTTACAGTAGAACCTCGATTATCCGAACGATGACTTAGTTTATCCGAACGCTCGATTATCCGAAAGTTGGCCCGTAAAATACATTGTTCCTCGCTGCCCAACGCCGTGAGCAACAACGTATCTTTGCGAGAATCGCGAGATACATTGCCGCGATATACGTATTAACGCGAGAACGTTAATACGTATTCTCAAATTTTAATAAATATGTATGTACTGTTTTTATGCGATAAGGTTTTGTTTATCGACGCTGCTTACGAAAAGTAGCACGATTCAAATTTCTTACGAAAACTAACACGTTTCTAATTTCACCGCGAAAACCAACACGTTTCGATATTCGACGCGAAAACTAGCATGATTCGGCTTCTGCCGTGATAACTGGCATGTCCGAAATATCCTAGTTTTCGTGGCAAAAGCCGAAACATGCTAGTTTTCGCGGCAAATATCGAAACGTGCTAGTTTTCGTGTCAAAAGTCGAAACATGCTACTTTTCGCGCTGATATCAAACGTGCTTCTCTTCGTAAGAAATCTGAAACATGCTAGTTTTCGTAAGCAGCGTCGTTATGGTGTCGTGCCAAAAGCCCACGTTTCGATTATCCGAACTTTCGATTATCCGAACTTTCGATTATCCGAACTTTCGATTATCCGAACTTTCGATTATCCGAACTTTCGATTATCCGAACTAGCCTCGGACCCAATTGGTTCGGATAATCGAGGTTCTACTGTATTTTCGTTCCGCCAGTACGCTGCGTTTCTCAATATGACGAGAGTACAAAATATTCATTTTTCCGATTTTATCTCTGTTTATTTATCAAACTATCGAGTCGGCGTTTAAATTATTTCTAACGTACCGCAACAAACCCTCGCACAAAGATTTTACCGCTCTACGTAGAGCTTCTTTCTCGTGAAACGCTATACTCAAACGCAAATAATTTTTCGAACCTCCCTGGTTTGAAAAACGAACACCCGCTATCGCTGTGACTTTAAATTCCTCTTGGCACCAAACGATGAACTTTCCACCGTCGCAGCCTGTGGAATAAAATTATTTAGCTGGCGAATTAATCAACATTCATTATCGAATACGAATTAAACGATTAAAATTATATTAACCCGCGGGTAACCGTATCCATAGAAAGTAACCACCGGCGGGTTTACGATATGAACAACAATTTGGCAAAAAACGGTCGAGTATCTCGCAAACGATCGTCAATCGTTCCTAAAATAATGAAACTTATTACATCGTCGTGTATGACGAATAATTTTGCTTTCACTCTGTCTCAATATCGAACCTTGTAAGTTTTTCTCAGTATCTCAACGTACTCGTCCTCCATTCTTAAACGGAGGAGACTCGCGATTATTCCGGAAACGTAGTGATTAACGGCACCACCGCTTTTCAATATTCCCCTTAAAAAAAATTGATCGTAAATTATTCTCTGTCCCTATGAATTATGAAAAGCACGAAATTACAAGCAGTTGTCTAATTATTCTCGAAAATTGGATATTACTGAAATATTCGATGAGGATTCGAGAAAATCCTTATATGATATTTCATATCAATGCGAACGATGATAAAGCAATCATCGATATCGCGAATAATTTGCTACATACAATTTATCCATTTCCCGAATAAAATCGAAGACTCACGACGATCGTAAGATATTTGCGACGCGCGGTTTGCACTCGAGCCATCCGAGACGTATCGCTGGTGATAAAATTTTGGAAAATGAACCGTTCGAGATAACATTGCCGTTCTTGTATTCGTCATCTTTCGGATCATCGTAGAAAAATAGTCTGCGAGGTGGCGATTCGCTGTCGTAATGCAAAAGATTGTACACGTCGTCGCAAACCACGACAATGGAATTATCTCGCGCAATTTTTACCAAACGTTTACAATTTTCTGTAAAAAGAGGAAAAACGAAAAAGAATTGTACAAAATTTATTAGAGATAGAATAATAGAGATTATTTGTAGATAGCGTAGAATAAATAATTACCAGGTGGCAAAGTCATTCCTGTGGGATTGTGATACGTCGGTATAGTGTAAAACATTGCCCAAAAAATCTTTTCCTCGTTCAGAAAATAGCTATTCCTCTTTTCCTCCGCCACGATTCTTTCCAGATCATCGAGATTTACCAGATCGTTTTTCATGGGAACTGAAAGACGACGAATTATTACCTGGCTCTCAAAAACAGAGATGCGCAGAGTTCGATCAATAAACTAGACGAAGGGTTAAAATAACATTTCTTTTAACAAATCGATTTTTCATTTTTTCCATCAAGAAATTCAAATTGTATGATTTTATCAAAGGAATTGTTTTACAAATTAAATGATAACTTGTTGACAAATTATTAAAAGAGCGGAATTAATTAATTTACGCTGGTAATATTCGAGTCTTCGATGTAATGTTTGAATGGAAAAATGGTATTTAACCTGTGACTATTCTCATCAATGGAAATTGTTTAAATGCATCGAGAGCTATCATATAGGTGACTTCTTCGACGAATATAACTCCGTTAGGTGCCACGAGACTCGTCAGTATTAATTGAAGTCCGTGCGTAGCTCCGCAACTCAAAATTAATTGTTCCCTGGCCACAGGATCACCGTAATGTCTGGTCAAAAATTGTGCAAGTTCATCTCTGCACTCCCACAATCCTGCTGTTATACCATACTGAAAGAGATAGTGTTTTCCCTCTTTCTTCTCTTCTTCCTGCAATGAGACGGTCCAGCGATACAATTTATCAAATGTTCACCAGTAGCTTAATTATTTTTACACAAAAGTTTCTCTTTGTGATTCGCATCAATATTTCATTATATCGAACAAAAATCATGATAAAAAAAGATTAAGGCTTCCTTGTAACAATCACCATTCTATGCCGAGTAGCTCTCGTCATCATGTCCCCGCAGTACTGGAGTAGATCAGGCCCAGGCGCACCAACCGATAAATTCGCAATCTTGTCATCGTAAACATTAAACACCGTTACACCGTCGAACAAGTGTCTCAAGTAAGGATCATTAACGTTCTCCATCGTTCGAGGTTGTAGGATTTAGTTGAGACTCGGCGCATAAAATAAACGAGTCAGCCTGGTGAAAATTTCACTGGGTGATTGGTCAGAAAATTGAAGAAAGTAGAGCGGTTTATTTTTCTACTTACCGTTATACTGCCATCTTCCAACTGTGCGATAACAGCGATAAGACAGAGCAATATCAATGCACACCGATTTCACTACAATGCTTTAAAAACGTTCTTTCCTTATTTCAAAAGTTATGTAATTGTGGGAGAGTGTCGAGTTGTGGTAGCCATATATCACGTCGAACGTAGCTAGATAGTTGTACTCTAGAAACGATTTTTGCACACTTCACGCGTGAATCATTGATCGCGATTCGCAACGACTTTAGTTCGATCCAGCAACATGAATGCAGCTCGACTGAAGCGTCGAGGGAAAATGAGATCATACAATCTTGTCGTTTCTCGACCGGACGTAGATTACCAATTTGCAATCGTCACGAAAGACTCGTGACGATGCGGTTCTCTACCTTGTAATTTGAGTTGGGAAATTTTCATGGTAATTATTGATTCAAACGATCGAATAAGAATGAAGAATGTTCTTTATTACAGTATGTCGTAACAATATGTATAATGTATATACACAAATATATGTTTATGTGCGATTATACGCCAGATGTACAAACCGCGCTTCAGAATCGAGAGAATCGAGAATTATAAATCTTTATTAAATAGTTTAATAATTATTTGTTCTTGGAAATATGAGTTTTGTTAGAAATGATTTCGTATCGTTATAAATAGCATTGGAGCACTTTAGCGTAAAGTCAATTTTCTCCAAGTTTTAATCAAAATTGGTTTAAATCGTCGTTCTTCTTATTATTATTAAATTCCAGTTTCTGAAGGAGTTTGCGCAAATGGCACATCATACGCACAATGATATAATAGAGATTTATAATTTTTGCACTCACAACCGGATGACAAATTTAATTTTTCAATTTTTTCTCTCTCTTGTCCCATTTCTTCATTGTCTTCTCCCTCCGATCGTGACTAATTTTTTTCATGCAATTTACAATATGTTTTTCTTTTTCTTTTCTTCTCGCTCTCGCAGTTTTTCGGTTCGCGTGTATAAAAGTTTGGCAGACGAAAAAGAAAATAATCTTTTTGAGAATTTGTATCTTTCACGCGTTACTCGTTTGTTTTCTCTTTCTCTTCTCGAAGTATTCTAACGCAATATATATTACAAAAAAATAGACGATAATAATTATATTTAGTAACACTTAACACAATGTACATGGTACGTATTTCGCTTATAAATTATTAGGGATAAGATAACTGTCTGGTGGAAATGGCAAAAACTCTTATGCAGTGAAAAGCGCGTGAGAGCATTCATGAAAAGAAGGAAAATAAACGTGTCGAAAGAATTATTTTCCTTTTTATCGGATCGAACGAATTTTTCTACAGTTTGATAATGTACGATGCTCCATATTTTCTAACGGCAGTCAATGACGCGTGCTTCCGCTTCCTTCTCGAATCTGTTCTTTTTTTGTTTCAGAGTTTATTTATTTTTTATTTCTTCATTTTTTTCTTCTCTATTTTTCCTTTAACAGCATGGCACTTCCTATCCTACGTTTACGTCGGGGCAGATAGTACGCGATAATTCGTTATTCTGCTCCGATCGATTAGTTACGCGTGTGTTCCCTTTTTCGTTTCTTTGTTCGTTTTGTTTTGTTTTCAAGTACTTTTGTTCCACCCTCGTAGAAAATTTACTTAACGAGTTACATTAACTATCTCATTTTTATTTACAAGTTTTTGTGTATTATTAGTATTTTTTTTTCTTTCTTTCCTTTTTCGTTTGCGTATCGCGTATTTTGTTGAAACTTTTCCAAAATTTCACCGTTGGTCCAATTTCATTGGTCCTCCAGAGACGATAGGATGAAGACTATTTGTCGAGTTTTGCGATTGTCCCGTTTCATCCATTCGTAAGATCGAAACCTGCGGTATCTTCTATTTTTTTTTCTTTTTTTCCTTTTTAAGTAGAATTATTTACGACATTTATATTGTCTTAGTCCCATTGCAATTCGTTTCTGTTTCATTGGATTCAAATAATGATTTTCATTCGCAATTTGCGACCGAGCAGCTTGCGACACGATTTGTCGCGAGCGTACGTGGTGGCGGAGGAAAACAAAAAATGAATTATATGCGCGTTATGTTTTTTTTGCCTCTTTTTAAGTTCTCTCGTTATCGCATCGAGGGAAAGAATAATAAACCTATCACAGTCAGCGGCGGGCCGCACGAGGTTCCGTTAGCATACGGGCCACCTTCGCGTCCTTGCTACTTTGTAAACGCAATTTATTAATATATAGATCTTTATTAATTATCGATTATTTCGGAGCGAGACGTATTTTTTTCTATTTAGTGCAGCCCGCACACACAGGAACCCCCGTCACTTAATTCTCTCCTCTTGAATCACTCTATAAAAAAAAACGTGACGCGTAGTTTTTTCTTTTCTTTTTCTTCTTCTCGTATTACAAGATCGCCCGGCAAACATCGACGATCATAGTAAAAAGAAAACTTAATAATAATAATTCATCGTATAAAATTCGTACGCTAACGCCTATTCCGATATCCCATTTTGAAACAGAGACTCTCCATTAACGTGGAATATATAAAATAATTACTTACAAGAGAACTAAATCGCGCTCTAAGCTCTAGATTCGATATAACCATAACGGTTATATTATTCATTATTTACAAGCCACATCGAATGGCACATTAAGAATATTTTTGCACTACAGTTCATCGTATCTTTTTGTTTGTTTGTTATATATATATATATATATATATCGTATTTATATATATACGAAAAAAGACGTAACGAGCGTTCACCCTCTCTCTTTCCAGTGTCTGCGTGTGACACTGAAACTGTATATCAGATATCACCGGTGTGCACAAGTGTGACTTTTAGAGAGAAAGTTGCACAAAACACTCAACAGTATTCCCATTACGAGCATTTTTTTCTAGGTATGAAACTTGGACTTTTCGTATCGTCCCTTCGTGTTGTTTTAAGTTTTAATCACAATTTAACACGAACTTCGTGGGATAATGTCCTCTAAGTACTGCAAAAAAAGAATTCATCCGGGAGGTGCGGAAGTTAAAGAGAAAAAAGAGCGTTACGGATCGCGCTCTTTTTTTTACACCCTGTTTTACCCGTGCTCGGTTACGTTCCACTCCGTGTGGAAAGCGAGCTCTGTCTTATATCCCGTTGGCAAGACCGGTCGACGAGCGGGGTCGCGGCCCCTGTCGGTCGAGCTCGACACTCGTAGCACGAACACCTATAACCATGAGCTCCTCGAGCTCAGACTGTCGTTTCGTTCTTCCGCAATGGTTTAAGTGGCTGAAGCTCGCGTTCTAATCGATCGAAGTCATTGTAGTACTCGTGATCCGATTCTTCCTCGGAACTTCTTTGTCTGACTTGAGATCCGAACGTACCGTTCGTGATGATCTTGTCGAGATCCGGTGTTGGAATACCGAGAGTCTGCGGACTCAGAGGACCCTCGTCCTGCGACATTATGTACTCGGGATTGTCCAACGACGTTTTCCCCGGAATCGTCAAAAAGTCCGGATACTTACGATATCCGTTGTTCAACCTCTTTGGCTCCGGTTCTGATGGACATAAAGTGGTAGATGGTTAGTTGGATCGCATTCTGTACCCAAAACTTTAATTTATACGTGTTGGTATATTTGCCACACGGGTATAGAGGAGGTAATCTTACCAGTCGGTTTGGAGTCACCTATGAGATCCATGTATTGCGTCGTATTGGTAGGTAGTTGCGGCGATGGCATGAGATAATCATCCTCGTCGAGTGGCAAGTGTAGTTTCAGGTTGCCCACCTGAGCCTGTTGATGCGTAGCGCTTATTTCAGGCTCGAAACAGTCGTCCGTAACGTCACAATCTGGAATTAAACAATAGGTTGTGTTTAATCAACGTTCGTATTTTGACATTTTTAAATTCTTTTCATAATCGTCAGACATCTTTTTCTTACCTCTGACGCCGACCATTTTTAATGGATCGGAGCAATATCTCGAGCTTGAACTGTCGGAAGTGACCACATGACCGCAGTGACCATTTGGATGGGGATAGTGCGGGTGTTGTACGGAATTTCCTGGCTCGTGGGACGTACTGCCGTTCGATCGCGTTCCTCTGTACCTCTGGAGTTCTCTGTCCCAGTTTTGCTGATTCTGAGGTGTAGGCGAGTCCGCGGCGATAGACATACCGTTTGGCCAACATGCTTTTATCGGTGTGTTCGGCGGGGAACCGGAAGTACTGGATGCCGATATGCCAGCTGGAAGAGGAGCTCTTGACTTTGGCTGGAGATACTCGTCCGCATCGACTAGAGCTTCCGGTCCTTCCATGCCCGAGGCAAGATTACGAATCATCTCTTTTTCGTCCTATTAGATCAATTATAATCGAATAAATAATTAAACGATCCATCTCGTTCTCCAATGTCTCATACAATTTACGAATAAGTTTTTTAAAAAAACTCACCTGTAGTGTGTACGAAGGCAATTTCATGTTTTTGTCCCCTTTGATTGCCAAATATCGACCGGGATCTCTCGCCATTTTTGCAAAGTCGTCAGCTAGCTCCTTGAAGCTCGGTCGCGACTCCGCGTCCAACATCCAACACTTGATCATTATCATGTAAACGTCGATCGTGCAAATCGCCGGTTGTGGCAATCTCTCACCCTTCTCGAGCAATTCAGGAACGTTTCTCGCAGGTACACTCTCGTAGGGACGTCCACCGTAGGTCAGAACTTCCCAGATTGTAACGCCAAATGCCCAAACGTCGGATTTGTGAGTGAACACGCGATGCTGTATGCACTCGAGAGCCAACCACTTTATAGGCATCTTGCCACCGGCAGCTTTGTACTGTTCCTCGTTTATGTCGAGCAACTTGGCCAGACCAAAGTCCGTTATCTTAACGCAGCTCGGCGTCTGCACGAGAACGTTTCTCGCTGCGAGATCGCGATGTACTAGCCTTCTGCCCTCGAGATAAGCCATTCCTCGTGCTATCTGAGAACACCAACTAAGTAGATCCTTCGAGCCTATTTTGTCTTTGTAAGTCCTCACAAAATCGAGGAGACAACCCAGTGGCATAAGTTGCGTCACGAGCATCATCTGCGATGTCATACAGACTGCCAATAATTGGAGAAGATTCACGTGCTCGACACTTGCCATTATGTAAGCCTCGTCCAGAAACTCTTTGGACGTATTGGCTCCTGTTCCATCGTGTAGAACCTTGATGGCAACGGGAATTTTAACATTCTCGCCCTCGGGCACCCAAACACCTTTGTAGACGTTGCCAAAAGCACCGTAACCCAATATGCCACCCTTTCTCATCTCTTCCTCCTTGATTATTCGCAATTTCGCCAAATTTGGCTTCACGCCCGTTGGTCTCAGTGGCTCGTTATCGTCCAGACCCGTCAGTGCCATTGTCATCTTTACCGTGTTCTCCTTTGCCTTCGTTCTTATCCGCCACTGGCACATTATCACTGCAACTATACCCAGGAACACCGCCACGATCACTCCGACCCCTATGAGTATCGCCGGTTGGATTTCACTCTCGAGAGCGAATCCACCGTGGCCATGAGCCTCCGCGGAACAATAGGGTTCTTTGTCCGGTGGAAAGATTTTATGAGGGTAATCCGATGGGCATGTCTCCGTGCAGTTGAATGTTGTCTCGTTGTTGACAGGATCGTCGTCCTGCAAATAGAGCATTACAGTTGTATTGGCCACACTTGAATTCATTTAAACCGCCGAATCATTAGAAAATTCCATAGTCGCCTCGTGTACTAATTGTCATTTAGCTTACCAAATAAATTTTGAAGTTTCGACACTTGTGACATTGATTCGGTCCAGCCCCGAAGCAGCCACGACACTCCGGGAAGCAAGGTATACACAGTTGTGAGTCAGGCACGACAAAGTGACCCGCGGGACACTCGTCCTCGCATTGTTCACCTCTCTTGTATTTTGTGCATTGCTGACAGACTTGCTCGTGTATTCCATAACCCGTACACTTTTTACATCTCGCGTGACATTTCTTGCAAACGGCTTTACCCGCCAGAGGCCTCAACGCTCCTTGTTCCTGAGGACTGACCCACTCGTAGAAGTAGCCTGTGACGAAAACAATCATTATGTTTTAGTTTTTATTCGAATTACTTTCTTTCTCAGGTTTTCCAGAAAAATATTGAAATTTTTGAAAAGTTTGACATTTCTGTTTAAAAACTCACCATCGGGACAAGGTTCTCTCTTCTGCAAGCATCCCTCGGGGATGTGACCATTCATGATTGCTTTCTCGCAACTGTGACAACCGTTCGGACCGATGTTGTTTTCAGGTCCTTCGCAACCACCGACGCAATTCTCGTGGCAGTGTTTGCACTGACCGTTGTCGTTGTACTTGGACGAGGGACATTCAGGGACGCAGAACGGTCCGTCGCGAACATTTTTGCACTTGTTACAGTGTTCCGCGTTTGGACCAGCGCACGTACCATCGCATTCCTCGTGACAGGCTTTGCAGATTTTTGATTCGGCTTGATAAATTCTGCAAGAACGATAGGGTTTGGCATTCAGAAAATGTAGAAAATAATATTTCCGGAAGGGCTGAAATAGTTCTACAATAGGAAACATCACGGCAATATGGGGTTGGATTCATTTACCTCAAATCCACGATCTAAGCCAGCACAATCGACGCGACAAAATACTCGTTACTTTTTCTCATAATCTTTACAAAATCCTACCTAGAACATCAAACAGAGAAAGTAACTTACCCAGTTATGACGGTACAATCTTCCAAGCACACATTTCCGAGGATGAAATTTTTGCACGAAAGACACTGAGCCTGCCCTGGACCCCAACAGCCCTCGCTCGAGCATTGCTCGTGGCACACCAGACCCTCCTTAACTGTTTTCATTTGGACAATCAAAATTTAATTTAGTTCACAAAATCGTTCAACAAATCTAAACTGCGAAAATCATAAATTCTCAAATTAAACAAAACGAAAAACTCACTGCAATCGGACTCGTTCTTGTTGTTCTGCAAGAGACTCTCGTGTTCCGATGATTTTTTAATTCTGCTCCAATCAATACTCTGGGCATAGCACAAATTTTTATTCTCAAGTATGGCAATGGAACCGGAATGAATTTTCTTCAAAGAGCTCAGACCGAGAGAGACCAGAGCCGTTTTCACGATGTAGAGCGAGGCGAATAGGGAATCGGTCAATGTACGTCCACCGATGACCTCCAGATTTCGAAAATACGACAAATTCGTAAAATCTTTGTGATCGCCTTGAATATTCAAGTAACCCGTGATCTCTTTCAGGGTACTAAAGACCTCGAGTTTGTCAGGGTGCATGGGTTCGTAACGCGGTCCAAAGGTAAAATTCGGATAAATGTCCTGATAACCCTCGAAGCTTTGATCCAAGATCGTAATCGGGCCCTCGATTATGGTGCAATCCTTGAAACTGTCGATATTACCCGAGTGGACTTTATCGACTCCCGTGCACGTCTTTGGACACGGTCCGTCACACGGGACGCACTCGCCCTGCATTGCTTTTTTCTTCGGTGGACACGATCTCACGCAGGCCCCATTATCTTTGAGCAAATGTTTCGGACACTTTCTCACGCACGTTGCTCCATACGCGTATTTTCCATCTGGATTTGCCTCCCATGAGTAAGTCGTTGGGTTGTATCTGTGAAAATGAGTAAAACGCGACGAAACGATTTTAGATCACATCTTTTTATCTCTCTTACGTTCTATCATATACTAAATCATCAAAATAATAAATAATAATAAAATAAATAATTCGAATTGGCCGAAAGAGTGTACAGATACACGAAACGGGTATACAGATATAATTGACACGCGGCCGTTTGCACGAAACTCCGATCGTTTGACGAGGGTCGGAGGAGTTGTTTTTTTGCTGGCAAATACCACGGGAAATTGGAATGGCCTGTGCCGAAACCTTGCGATACTTTTTCCCGTTGGACGGTGAATTTATCGCGTCCAAGAGTCTCGGACGCGACGATTTATTTTTAATCGTACGATTCTCCCGTGTACGAAATATCGAAGGAGGGTTTGTTAGTTGTATCTTCGAGAGGGATACGTGATGATCGAAAAAGTCAAGCTGACGATCCTCCTCTGTTACTATAGATCTATATATACGTATATACTCACTTCTGCATCGGTGGACACTCCTGAGTGCAAACTCCGTCGTCGAAAAAGTTCTTGCAGGCGAGACAGTCGCTCTGCTTTGGACCGGTGCAACCACCGGCGCAAAAAAGATGGCAGCACTCGCGTGGATTTGGCCCGAAACACCTGCCCTGCCAACATTGCGGCGAACAATTCGTCTTGGAAAATCTTTGACAATTTTGCGGTCCCTCGCCCCAGCAACCCTGCTCGCAGCTCTTGTCGCAGTCGGGACACGAACGTTCGGGCGATGTAAAATTATACACATAAACGTATCTGCCGGCCGGGCCCGTTATAATTTCCTCCCAGTGTATCGTTTTGATGTGACAGAGATTGTAGTTGTTGTACATGCCGACGCTCCCGTTGAGAATATCTGATTATTTTCAGAAAAAAAACAAACACAAATTATTTTATTCGTCCATACTTACGTAATTAACAAGACCAATGTCGAAGCAATAATTGAGCTAAGACGTACCTCTGAGTGCCGGCATCTCGAGATTGTACATTTGGCACATCGTGACGAAAAGGGCGAACTCGGCGTCGTATATGTTGAGCTTGAACAAGGTTCTGCCACGTATGATCTGCAAACGCGGCAGTACGATACGTCGAACGTCGACATGACTGATGAGCACGTAACCGGTGACCTCGCGTATGTATTGCAAAAAGCTGAGATCGAGGGTCTCGTTCTGGAGCCACGTGATCTCCAGATTACCGTCGACGTAAGTACAGTTGGTGTACCGGTCTCGAAGATTTCTGTAGTGATGCTGCTTGTTCGATGGTACGGACAGCCGGCCATTTGTACCGATGCAGACTGAAATTAACGAAAACGAACAAAATATTAAATTTATGAAAAAAGAAAAGGTCGTACGAATAATAAAATAACAATATAATTGATAATAAAATTTAATTAATTGGATGGTCGCGCTGATTACGACTTCAGGCAGGTCACGAAAAAAAAGATCGTAACGTCGATCGAACGTGGGCTCGTAATACACGAGATTAACGATTGTAAAATTGCGTTAAAGCGCGCGCAAGCTCGAGAGATTCGTTGCATCCCAATACATGGGAATGCATCGAGTGGCGTTCGCGGATTCAAGAATTCCGCGAGACACCAACGTTCCGAGTGGCACACTCGTGTATATAAAAGGCATGTTCCCCAATTAAAATTCCCTATATCCTACGTTCGAGCTCGAGCCAAATTAGGATATACGTCCGATCCGGAACTGATCGATTGCTCAATCATCCAAACGATAAGTATGCACACACACAAATACTCGTGTCCTAATACAATCCCAGTACGACAGGTAATTGTCCCGAAAGCGAGACAAAAAAAAGACAAAAAAAACGACGGTCCCTTCGTATAATCTAACGGTGAATGTCGATGACTCTCGAGTTCATAAAATTACCGAGCACCAACGGAGGTCCGGCGCACGTGCCGAGGCTCATCCACTGCTGACGCTCTTTAGTAAATAGGTAAAAATAAAAAATAAAAAGATGAAGAAAATAAAACTAAAAAGTGGTGGAATAAAGTGGAGAAAATAAAAGGTGGAGAAAGAGGATACAAACGCGAAAGAGAGATCCATGTCGGTGAAATCCACCACCCACATCGTCGTCGTGGCAAGAGAGGGAGCGTATATACACGTATACACGCCTCCGATCTATAGATAGCTTTTCTAGGTTCGAAAACGCTTCGCGAGTGGGCGAACCACTTCTACTCGAGGAGCTCGAGCGTCACGGTTCGAGGCAAATCACAATGTACGCTCGAGCTATCGTAGTTGTGCAACTACTATAGCGATGCACGATATACATACGTCGTATCGTAGATTCGTAGTCGAAACGTCGGCGATCCGTAAATCGTATATATTCATTTTCAATTCTATCCGAAACCTGACAGTTTCTTGCCTCCTTTTATCCCTCGCGAGTACTACGCGTATACCGTTATCGTACGATAACAAACTCGCTTATTTATGTTTTATATGGGACATACGCGTGAATATAAACCGTACGAGACCATTGGGGGTTTTTAAGGACCAACGAAATATGGGCCACGTGGTTATGGCCGAGGAAAGAATAAACATTCTCTGGTGGCGTCCCACGATCGAAGACCTCATTAATTCGCCACGACGCGATGTGAAACGGAGTGAGAATTCTCGCTCGTTTTTCATTCTCTGTTCACACTCCCGTCAGCAACCACATTTGCATACCACCCCGAAAGTACACGTGCTCTTGCGTACGTTCACCCTCCTTTCATCGATAAACAGTCACGTTGTACACATATATATTTTGCCTTAATTCTTTAATTCTTTAATTCAATAAATTTCACCCTTTCCCAACTGGTGCAATTTTTGTTTCGAATTATATATTTTTTTAAACATTTGGACATCCAGGTGTCGTCGCGAAATTTTCTTTATACGATATTTCCGAACGTACGACGGATAAATTGTTATAAAAAATTGAAGCGATAAAAAATGGGGTTAATTCGAGGGGAAGGTACGAGAATATCGTTCACGAACGATTAGCTGGCTTAATTTTTCTCTCTCGTTATTTGTACGTTCCTCCGCGTATCGCTTTTTTCATCCCCCTCCCTCGTCGCTTATGTTACATACACACGTGTATGTATAAATTCAGCTATGTAGACAGTAAGGGAGAAGCGTTAATCTCGGCGGTCGATCGAAATTATACACAAAAATAATTGCCCCGGCATGAGGGCTCGCGGATATAACTTCTTGTACGTTTAAATGTGTGCGCAATGCTATCTCGTCGAGCGGATGAAAACACGACGAGGAGGGGTTGGCGGGCCCGGGGATGTAGGAGAATGCCGCGCGTCTTTTAACCGGTGCATCATCGACGCGCGCGCGCGCGCGCTACGAACGACCAGATGAGATGTCGGTCCTCGTCACGTAAGATAAATACTACGAACGATACAGCGATTGGCCACTTTTTTTCATAGGACGATATTCTATCGCAGTCATTGGCACCCCTTCTCTCGTACCATCGACTTTTCAATCGAGCATCGTCCGATAATTTCAATCCTCGATTGCCAATGACTGTGCATGATTTATTTTCGAGCCTTCATCTGGCAATGTCCTGGCGAGTACATGCCGCAACGCGGATTGACTCGAGTCGTGGCGAGATGAATAAAAAAAAAATACAGCCATACGGACGAGCCGAGCGACGAAGAAATGGAGAAACTGCCCCCTTCTCCTTCCTTCATTCTCTCTTTCTCTCTCTCTCTCTCTGTCTCTCGTTCATCCAGCACAGGTATTTGCACCGGCCAGATGCTTCGAGCAAATGCTCGACGACTCTTCGTTTGCTATGCTTTCTCTACAAAGGGTTATATATATGTATAGATGGCCGCGCGTTGTTGCATACAACACGGAGCATATCTCGTGCCTGGGTACTCGAGATCGAGACTCGTGCGCGCCTCTCGCATCTCCATGGCGCCAGAGTCGGGCTCTGGCGCAGAATTCGCAACGCGAACGCGAGGTAAAGAGAGAGAGAGAGAAAGAGAGAAGAAGAAGAGTCGAAGAGCGCACCGTGTGAGATACGAATCAGCCGAAAAATGTTTTTCTAAAGAAAATCAATGGGGAATGTATATGGTATGCGAGGGGGAGGATCGAAGTCTTGATACGATCTTCGATTTATATAATAATAATAATAATAATATTAATAATGATAATAGTAACGTGAAAAATGTATTATGGAATAATATATTTGATCGTTGCAGCTAGGATACGATATATGATGATAATAATAATAATAATAATAATTTGGATCTCGCGCCCCTCATTAACGACGTAATAACAGTCTTAAAAGTGTTTCGGGGTATCTTCTGTGCGGCGCGTTCTCGCACACGGCCACTTATTCTACCGCGGGTTAATAAACGCTCCAGAGAGGGTAAGAGAGAGAGAGAGAGAGAGAGAGAGAGAAAGGAGAGAATCACGAAGTGAAAACGAACAGACGTTTAGGCGATCCAAAGTATACGTTGCGCGAAATAAGGCCCTGAAAATATTTTTGGGGGTTGATAGGAACGTGGCGGCGTTCTCTTGCCCGACGAAAAATCCTCGACCCATAACTATCGTAAGTTCGCACGCAACTACTCTTTCCACCGTCTACATCGCGCCGTTCGAAAAATTCGCACCCTCGAAAGAAACGCCGTTGTATGATTATCCCCCGACAGGCATTCGTCGAATTTTCGAAAATTGCGAGAATCGTCTCGCGCCCCCTCTCCTCGCGAGAAACAACAAAATTTCCCCCTTTTTACATGGCCAATCAGCCAAAATTTTCTACATTATAATAATAACCAAACCACGACTTATATCGATTTTATCCACAAGGAAAAAGAGTTAACGATTTTTTTGTTTCTTTCCCTTCGCGTCGAATAAAATTGATTTAGGAGAAATTCAGATTTTTCTTCTCAAGAGACTGTTGCGGTTGAGTCTCGGCTTTAAAGCTCGAGTATTTCGAGTGACACGCACCGCAGCGACGTCCGAGAGATACGAGAGAGGGCATAGTAAGACTAAGGGGTAGACGGGCCGGGGGGTGGGGGGTTGAACATGAATTCGCATCGCGAGTTTCTTTGTGGTCCATCAGGATGTTTTCGACCAAGATATATACAGCGTTTCGAGAGCGGGAGAAGGAGGGCTTCAATTTTTATGCGGCACTTTAGAGCGCCATTAAAGACCCTAAAGTAATACGAAATAACCGCATGCCGATGGCGCGCGCGGCGGCGCCATTTATTTGAGCTCGTAAACATCGATACCTGCCTCGGACTTTGCTGGCGGGCTGTATCGAATCTCTCTCGCTCTCCAACTTATTTCGCCTTGCCCGTTATTCCCGGGAGTGTCCGTCTCCACCAATTTCTCTTTTCTTTTTTCTCCCTTGTATATTCTCCCTAGTCTGTCTCGCTCGCTCATCGGGAGCAGCTCATTCTATGTTCTCGCGAGCTCGAGCTTCCGATGTTTCGCGCGCTCTCGGCGCTCGTTCGGGCCCGCTGGCGAAAAATATAAACGACCAAATGAACGGAACGAAAAAAAGAAGGAAAAAAATGAAAAAAAGAAGGAAAAAACGGTTCGAGACCGTATCGTAAACGCGTCAAACTACCAAACGAAAACCGTGACTATGGACGGTGAAGGGAAGAGAATAACGGGGAGCGAGAGAGACGGACAGAGGGTCGAAAAAGTTGAAGATGGAAGCGTTTCTTACTCGGTTGAAAAATAAAAATAAAAAGTTGAAATAAAAAGATAATTCGAGGAACGGTTGGCTCACGCACGAGCTAAAGGCCAGTTTTCGAGGAACAATGGGATTCGCGAGAGAGATTTCTCTCGCGGTATATACCTTTCTCCGTCTCGCGAGCTTCGAATTACGATGACATTGATACCCGCAATAAAAGTCCCTCTCTCTCTCTCTCTCTCTCTTGAGAGAGAGGGTTGAATTTGCTTCCAAGACGGTAGTTCGCTTATATTTTATATACATATATGTATATTCGTCGACGAAAGCGATTACGACACCCACGCAACCTTCGTTCTTTAATCTCAGCCGGGCGCGCGCCCCTTCCCCCTCCCCGAATGATAAGAGAAACGAATGAAACTTCAAAATTGAAAAGTTAAGCTGCTACGCCCTTCGATCGAATCTTTGAAAAACAATAAAATTGGAAATATAATTATTCGACATTTTCATTCCAACATCGTGGAAAATAATGGAATAGCATCGATTTAAACGAATAATATTATTTATATAATACATCGGGTACGAGGAACAAATGACGGTACGTAGAATGCGCTTTGTTCTGTCGGGAGTTTCACATTCGCTCGGTCGAATTCACCAGCGGCTGCGGAGACTCTTTTGCCTCGGTTCTTCGGCCAGTTTAGGTTAGGTAGACAGGGTATATCTCGCTTCAGCTCGGCTCTCGTTCCTTTGCTGCGCACCTTCGTCTCTCCTTTATACACATATATATATATTAAAGCGCGATATATGCCCTCGCCGTTGGCTAGCACTCGCGTATATCTCGTCGCTTTGCGAGGAGATCGCCTGGACCAAAGCGTGCGATGCTGAGGAAGAGAGAACGACTCTGAGAGAGAGAGAGAAAGACCGAGGGCACACACGCGAACTCTCGCGCGCCTCTGTGCCCTCCAGCAGGATATTAACTCTTGCCTCCACTTAGCTTCTCACATCTTTCCGTCTTTCTCGCTCTTGTTCGTCCGTTTTTACTCAGGCACGATATCTTTTCCTCGGCAACTTTATGTATATATATATATGTAATGCGGTTGAGAGAAATATATCGTGCTTGATAAACATATACGTATATATGTATAGTCCTTGGGGCATCATGCAGAGAAAAGTGCATCCCCGTGATAATACACTTTTGTATCCCACTTTGTGGTCCCCCTCAACCCTTCATTAACATACAAACTTGCGCGTTGCTAATTGCGATAAATACGCGGAAGTAAGTATGAGAAAATTTCATAGAATCGAGGTCCCCCCCCTCAAAGCACGAGTCGATCCAGATCGATCGAGGTCACACGGCAGCTAGGGTTCAACGTACCATCAGCGACGATTGGAAGCAATTTTTTAGTCGCGAATAAATACTGTGAGATAAAAGCGAAGATAAATTTTAGAAAAATCGTAGAGATTAAGATTTTCCGTGCCCCCTCTTCTAGATTTCCTCGCTGGTTCCCAGAGCACGGGAATTTCAACGTTGGGCGGCTCGATCCGAGATCGATAAAAAAATTTGTAAAAAAAATGGCTTCACCCACTCGCTCATCTACCCTCGTCATCCACCCACGAGAGATACATCTAGTCGGTCCGGGACGTTTCGAATCGAGCCTGTTCTCTCGAACGAGCCTATACACGCCCACCATCGATCAAAAGAGTGTCCCTCTTTCTCTCTCCCTTCAACGCTGAATACACGCGACGATTGTCCATGAGGGACGAGAGACGAACTCTCGCTCCTCGCGATTCAAAAGTCAGAGGTGAAAAAACCCCCCCTCTGTGAAAAGTTAATGGATCGCCGACTCCCGCGCGTTCACACGGAAAACCTTTCCCCAACGTTCCCAAAAGGGCAAAATAAAATTTAAAAAAAAACCACCAGATTTTCAAATATTTCGATTTTTCACCCGGCGGTCTTTTGTCCCTCGCGAGACTCGAACGAAGCGCACGATAGAAAATATATATTTACGAACACTGAAAATTCCAGCCTGGCAAAAATTCAATTCTGTAAAATAATCGCGATTTGCAAGGATGTAGTTTGGATCGTAAGTTCGACAGGAGAATTTTTTCCATCGGGAAAGAATTCGTTCCACGTATGCCGATAAAATCATACGTAGACATATACATGTGTATACATACATATACAGGTTATACAGGAATCGTTGACACGATCGAGAGACACATATACGTATATCGATGTATATGAAGTAAGAGATATAAAAATTCAGTCACCGGGTCACCGTGTGTGTGTTCTTACATCGTCGTTCCGATGTACGCGAGGCCAAAAGAGTCATCCCGCGGATCGAACGATCGATCCGGGCTAGCATTCGTTGTTTTTTTACCCCCGCGGGATAAATCGAAACAGGGCACCTCGAATTTCTCCCCTCGAAGAGAATTCGGCTCGAACCCGCTTGTGAGACTCGTACCAAAGACGCTTTACAAAAGTTCCGACGAGATCTCTTCTCCGTCACATAAATAAGTAACTGAAAATCTATGTCTCCACCCTCTTCTCCTCCTCCCTTTCTTTCCATCTCGCTGCCAGAGCGAGAAAGGGAGAGTGCGTAACGCAGCTTCTTCACAAGTACATAAATATCTCGCTATATAGCATATGTATGTCGAACGGTCATATTTCATCGGGAGTACGGGAGAGGAGAAAAAAAACAGCAAATACGGTCTCCTCTTCGGATAAATTCAACGTCTCAATCCGTCTCTGGTGGGTTCTCTCGTCAATATTCCGAGCGGTCAATTAAGGCATGCCTCCCAGATATTCCTCCTCCCTCCCTCCCTCCCTCCCACCCCCACCCCTCTTTCTCTCTTATTCCGCCGCAGGGTTGTGCATGACAGAGATCGCGTTGTACTTGTGTACGAATACATTCGTTCGATCCGATACCAAGTCTCGTCCTCGTCGCCGCGGTATCTTCGCGGTCTCAGCGACATTATGCTGCAGAAACGCACGACGACCCACGACGTTTTATAAATCCCCCGCTTATGTCGCAGCCAATCGCCAATTCGTTCGACTCGGTTGTAACGTAATCGTGTATTAAGGAACTTGAAGGATTTTATCCGAGCTTATGTCGTGTTGTGGATCGCGACTGTGAATTTTAATAATAAATGTTGTTATTGATATTTTTGGTATTAATTTTTGATAGGAGTTACGGAATTTGTGGGTGGTAATGGGAATCGGTAGGTTACGAGGGTAGCGAGTTATTCTTGTCTAATGGATGTCAGGCGCATCGAGAGATGCGGCGTTGTGTGCATTTACAGGGATCCTCTTATCACTCTAATGGAAGCTTTTACGACGTACCACTTTAGCTCTCTGTTATTCTCTGATATCACGAGGCTTTCTCTCTCTCTCTCTCTGTCTCTTCGGGACGTATTTGACCGAAACTTGGGTGGTTATCCAAAATCTTTTTCTTTTTCGATCCCAGTCTCCCTCCCGAGTCGAAATTTTTACTGCTCCTTACAACCTCCTAGACTCCATTTCCTTTGTAGCGCTTGAGCCGCCGCCCTACCCTCAATGCCAACTCGCCCTCCAGCTCGAATCTAGTCTCATCGTCGACCCTCCACAGCCTGCTCCCAATCCCAAGTTCGAAAAATCGGACCCTCCCGACCCTCCTAGCAATCCCAACTGAGCGTGGCGAGCCTTTCCAGCCCGTCCGCGATACAAATGTTATCTCAACCCTATATCTAACCGCTCTTTCGACCTCCGCATCGGCTGAGAATATATTCGAGCGAGCATCGATGAGACTAGATTCGAGCTGGAGGGCGAGTTGGCATTGAGGGTAGGGCGGCGGCTCAAGCGCTACAAAGGAAATGGAGTCTAGGAGGTTGTAAGGAGCAGTAAAAATTTCGACTCGGGTATATTTTCATAAAAAAAATTGTCGGTGTATTTTATTATCACCTCCATTTCGCAACCATTTCTCATAAAATATATAATTTTCATGGATCTTTACATGAATATGTACGAACATTTTTTAAAAGAAGAGTTATTTGATTTTATATATTATATCAATATCAACTATAAAGTATAAAATGTATAAAAATATAAGGATTGATATAAAAAATAATACTAACTCATAGAACACAATCACGTTATTAAGTAATTACAAGACAAACAAATTTTTAAAACATTAAAAATGTTCTCATTGCATCATACATCCTGCATTATCTTATTCTAATTCCATCGAATTTATCGGTCTCGCTATAAAACAGTAGTCGTCAATTTGCATAAAGACGCATATCGATTTTAATGCCGCTACTGGCATCAATAAAGTATTATCACCGCTATGAAAAAATAATGGTTTTTGAGTTTATTACAGTTACTTTAATTGGTTTCGTGAATTTTTTTAATTTGATGTTTTCTTGTGTTTGGAAAGATTTTGTTTCAAGTTATATTTAAAATTTACGTTTTGTTTATTTGTTTTAAACATACGTATATTTAAAAAATTAAGGTTTATTTTTCTTTGACGTATATAGAAGTAAATTTCAATTTATAGTTATTATCTATATATTTAGTCGGCTTATTGCAAAAGATCACTCACTGACATAAACCAAACCTTGAGAAAAGCCGTTCATTATTTTTACTAGAATATTCCAACTGTAATAATCGACTTTAAGTAAGTCATATACATGACTTATTGATAAAGCCAAATATTCTGGTAAAAGTAATGAATGGCTTTTCTCAAAGTTTGGTTTATGTCAGTGAGTGAATTTTGCAAAAAGCCGAATATATATCGATAATAACTGTAAACTAAAATTTATATATTTTATATGAAACGCGCAATGGCTCAGCGGATAGGGCTCTGGCTTCGCACGCAGAGGGTCCCGTGTTCGATCCCCACACTCAGCATCGATGGAAGAATTTTCTACAACGTGTTTTTCTGTAATCCTGACGGTTCGGATTCTTCCAAAAAAAGATATGACCAACAAAAAACCTCGCTGTGATGACCTGGGAGGTTGTAAAAAATAAAAATAAGGTAGAATTGTAAAAACCCGGAAAAGGGATCTCCCCACATTAAAAAAAAAGATTTTATATATATATAATATATACTATATATTTATGATTTATATTATTACATTAAATAATTATATTATAATTATAGTTATGTTACTCTTTTCACATGGTCATCTCAGTAATTAAAATAAAATTATATCTTTCTGATAAATATGTAAAATTATTAAGGCGTTTTAAACCCCGTTTCGTAGGTTAAACAGAGGGGCGAGTAGGGCCTTTAGTCGGTTAAAAGGAGGGGTGAGGAGGGCCTGTAGTCGGTTAAAAGGAGGGGCGAGGAGGGCCTTTAGTAGGTTAGACGTAGGGGTGAGGAGGGCCTTTAGTCGGTTAAAAGGAGGGGTGAGGAGGGCCTGTAGTCGGTTAAAAGGAGGGTTGTGGAGGGCCTTAGTAGATTAAAAGGAGGAGTCCGGAGGGTTTGGACGAGCGCGCGAAGGAGGGTCCCTGGTTGGTTGTAGAGGGTCGACGAGACCCTCCACAACCCTCCATTGACTCAAAATGTAAACTTTCTGCCATTTTCGGGAGTGAGCGGAGGGTCGGCATATATCCTTTAGCATACGTTCGAACCCCACCTTTGGCCCTCGCCACTCCGCTCCATTCAAATTATTCTCGAGGCGCCCGAAAATTTCGACTCGGGCTCTCTCGGCGTTGATACGCGACATTATCTTTTTTCTGCACTTCTTTTTATTTTATTTTTTAAATATTACCGATCGTGAGAGTCCGCTTTGAAGACGCGGGCATCCACGTATGGACCGGTAAGAAAGGGACAAAAACAAGCGAGCTTGAAATTTCTCTCGTTCGGACCCTTGTTCGTTCTCGTCATATTAGCGATACTATCATTGTCCTCGGACGTTCGTTCGCCGCGTCTCGGGACACGAAAAAAGGACGAGGATGACATGTATTATGATAATCGACGAAATATTGTATTTTCATGAAGCGATTGATAAGTTGCAAGAAAAAGAGAATGGAATACATTATTATCTTCTTTCTCGAACGACGAAGTTCATCGAGAATAATTGTTTTATTCGATTCTGATAAATTTACTTTTTTTAAATTAAATCAATTAAATCGATAATAAATATGATCTTTTTTCGAAAGTATCGTGACAATCGATCGCTATTTAAATTGCACTTGTCGTATAAAATAATTCATAAAATTCGTGTCTAATATAATACAAATACAAATACAAACAGAAAATCACGTCAATAAAAAGATGTCTAATAAGCGCATCGTAATCGTTGTCGATGAGGCAGTGCGTGTCCCTCTAGAATAAGATCTTCTCCAACATCGAAGCCTTCGATGCTGAGCTTGAGCCAGAGCGAGCTGTTTTCCACGACTTTCATACAAATCGTCGCTATCGCTGTCACACCGAGACTCAAATCTGTCACGAGTCTTTCCGCCGAGCACGTCCATTCCACATCTTTCGGCTGCACGTCCCACAAACCGCAATGAATCGCCATTACCGGTGTCTCTTTAAATTCGCTCTCGAGATGATAAATTCGCGATTTCGAATAAAAATCGGTACATCCAAAATCGATCAGCAAAATTTCGGAGTAACCTTCATCGTCAACGTATATTATACTTCCACGTCGCACCGTCGTGTTACTCACGACGGCACATATCATTCCTGGCACGAGATCCTTATCAACGATCGGCGCACCTCTCCTCTTATCGATGTAATATTCCATCATCGATGTTGTCAATTCAATGTACCTCGAGCGCAATTGGACCGGTCTTATCCACATACTCGTCGGGGTCTCCACCCAGAGTATCTCGACCGGTAAATTTTCATCCTCTACTTTATCGAGGTCGAACATTTTTATCAAATTATTTTTTCCTTCGTTTTCTTGCATCTCGAACAACTTGTTTTCTAATCGCGAATAAATCGTACTATTTTTGTTTTTTTGTTGCAAATGATCGCTTTTTTCTGTCTAGTGTCAAATTAAGAAACTTTTCGATCGCGTCCTTGGGGCGAGTCGCGTGGCTACTGAATATTTGATCGTGGGGGAACGCCCTTCGACGGGGAAATTATAGATGTCTTTCTCCCCCACGCATGCGCGTTCGCTTTCCCGTTGCAGAGCTCTGAGTCTCAGGTTAGGAAGTCAGCGTGTCGCGTGGAAAAATATTTCAGCGTGTGGTTTACAACACTTCCGTACACACGATATTTTCAAAGTTTGTCGGAGCACGAATTCTTCTCTTATCTTCCTTATCGTCGCTCTTTAAATTTTTTGTCTCGATCCGACAGCGCGCCGTTGAGTTTTGAGCGTGGATCGACCCTTGTTACGCGTCGTGCAACGACTACGTTGTTTCACCGAGTCGGACGATATCCCGCAACGTATCGAACAAGTTTGGCTTCGTTTCCCAACCTAATCGTTTCATCCGACGCTCCCCCGTCGTCGCAATTCCCATTGGTCGAAGGGTTCGTCTATTTTCGACGCTTGGAAAAGTTCGTCTCACGGTAGGGTGGAAATTCTTTCCTTTCTATTGGACGTTAGAGATACTCACGTGTAACGTGGAATGTCGTTTCGTAGGTCGACTATATCCTATAGATCCTTAAAAAAGGCACAGGTAAATCGTAAAAAAAAAAAAACTTTCGATCGAATCGTGGTAATAACGGACCTTTGATTAAATTCAATTAATTAATCACACGCGTATTCGAGTAATAGCGATCGGATCGACGAGATTTATGAGAAACATTGAATTTCGCGAGTTAAAAATGGACAATCTTTCAACGATCTTCGCGTATATATAATTTCGTTGTTTAGTCGTTGAAGTAACGTCATTTCTTCACGAACGCGCTTAATAAACCGGTTTACCATATTCGAGCCTCCTAATTAGTGTCCGCGTGATTAGTAGGACTTGCTCAGTGCTACGGTAAAAATCTCTCTCTCTCTTTCTATATATATTTGTGTGTGTACGAGAATATCGCCC
>OZ024921.1:2171924-2283699 GCA_964017225.1 Netelia inedita
ATGGTAGGAGGTGACGGGACGAAGGAACGAGAGAGTCTTCTTAGCGGAGCCCCGCACGAAGACAATGCCAGGCAGAAGCAGGTGTCTGGAGGATCGAACGTTCCTCCATGCTACCACCGAGCCGGAGAGCCGAAGCATCTCCTCGGGTTCTCCGCGAGCCGCTCCGGTGGCGGAGAGTCCTTTCCTCCTCGCGTCTTTCCTTACCTCACGGCACACTCGCGGGATTCTCTTTGTTCTTTCGCACTCTCGACACACGTATCATTCGGTGGTGTATAATATATGTTCCTTGTTGCCTTATTCGGGATTGGAGAACCGGCTAAAGCCGCTCGCTCGCTCGGCGACCGAGAGCTTCGAACAAATGATTCCGCAAGATTTCACCAACAGCGCCTTCGCTGATTGATCATCGAGCTCCTCATTAACTCTCGCGTCCAGGAAAACGGATTTATTCTATTCGTACGATTCCAATTCTTATCGAATCGAATCGATCGGTTAAAATCGTTAAATCGTTAAATTTTTTTTTGTGAATCATCGATAATTCGATACTACACGAAAATATTCACAGTTCCACTAAGATTCGCGCAATAACGAGATGAAAAAATAAAAACGAAATTAAATGGTGTACCAGCAAGAAAACACGAATAAGGAACCGGTTGTCGACATTCCATTCCAGAGACTGTCCCACTCTCGCGCGGTAGTTCGAGACCAAGTTTAAAAGGACCCAGGCGCCATTGGCAAAGCGGTTAATTACGACTGGGAAGTTGTTTCTTACCCTCCCGCCTCGAACTAAAACCACACGCCATAGCGATCGTCTTGAAACACAGCGAAAGACAGAGCGAGAGAGAGAAAGAGAGAGCAAGGCAAAGGCTGCGAAGCATCTGGCGATCAACGAAATACATGTTTCAACGATATTAACAACGCCTAGGAGAGGTTGCTTCACGACAAAAGAAAGGATTAACAAGTCCTTTCTGCGTGACAAGAAAGTTGGAATTTCGCGAAGGTTCCCTCCGGTATACACAAGAGCCCAAGACGTCCCAAGAAACCTTCTGTCCAGAAAACAAGAGGCTGAGAATCGCTCGACGAGATCGTTCTCCCTATGTGTGTATCCGTGTGTATATTCCAGCCCCGTGAGTGCCGTGGATGCCGGAGCGCAGTTTGGACGATGATGAAAAAAGGATGAAAAACTTTATATACCGATATATGTATATATATAGTGCATACGACGACATCGCTCGTATTTATCGACACGAGCTTGGCGAAGCGAAGAAGAGGACCAGAGGACCAAGAGATAGCGGAAAGTAAAAGAGAGAAAGAGGGACAATGTGTCCTTTCCACTCGTTCTTTCCACCCTCCTGCATGTCCTTTTTCTCCTCTCCCTCTCTTTCTCCCTCTATACCCGGAGAATCCACGGAGATCGCGCGGCATCCTTTTGAACGTGGACTCTCGCGAAAGAGACGAAAAGAAAGGAAAAAACAAAAAGGGTGAACAGGAAAGAGAACATAACCATGAGGACACGCCGTATGCCTCCGTGTTAACTGCACTCTGCTTATGCATTCATATCCTTGTTCGCTCCCTCGGACAAGGACCCAACTGATTGTTTCCACAAAACGCGAACAACGCGCAGAAACCCGTGTCACGCTGGTTTTTCGGACTCTCAACCGAGAATTACGGTGGACGTTTTTTTCGGGAACGTTCGAACGCTGTCAACTCCTCCATTCGCGAATTATCGCTCGTTTCATCGAACGAGATTCCACTCGTCCCAGCAATTTTCCGATAATTTTTTCACCCTCGAGTATTTTTATTTTGTTTTGTTTTCGTTTCTCCGATCGAGAAGAACGGAAAAAAATGACGAGGACTGAAATAAGCGAGCGCCGGGCACACTCTCACTCACGATAAATGGACGGTAAGACTCGAGAGCAAAAAGATACCAGAAGAAGCGCACGAAGAAAGACGCGATGAAGAAGGAAAACGCGAGGACGAGACACTAATAAAGTCGGGGTCCGCCAGCGGGTTTAACGGTAAGCCCGGACGTGATCGAGGTTCGCGATGTGTCGTCGTACTTCTCGTCCGGATCTCGTCGCGGAGACGCGCTTGAAGGAAGTTAGCGGCTCTTATACGCGCAGCATCGGCCCGTGCAAACGTCGATGCATCGTGAGAGTAGTGGACCCTTTTACCCTCCTCGCGCGTCATTCTTCCGCCCGTTGAGTGTATTATTATTATACCCCCGCGCGCCATTTTGGTCCCCGGTGCGGGGACCTACGAGTCTCATTCGCAGCCAGCGGGAAAGAGTTTGATTTAGAACGCGGGACAAAAATGCCACCGTTCTTCCCATCCGTTGCATCCGCGAGCTGATAAAAACTATTCTCCCTCGTCCCTCGTGAGCGTCTCTCCGATCAGAGACCAAACTCTACTTTCCCACTGTTCCGTATATGGCGCAATGTTTCGTCTCGTTCGTTTTATTTTAGTTCTCCTCTGGCTCGTGTCGATCGGCAATTGGAGGCTCGCCGTCGAGTCCGACAAAACATTTTGACCTACACTCTCCCATTCTCTCCCTTCCTCCAGTCCCTAATTTTATATTCGAAAAATCGGCACGATCGCAAATGAGAAAACGATTCGTGTGGGCCAGGCTTTAAAATCGAACCGTCGAATGTACGGGCGTTGAATAAAAAACGAAACGAGAAAAGAACAGCAACAACAGAAAATCGGATTGAACGAGATGTGATCGCGGCACGAGCTACGGCGGGAGAGAGAGAGAGAGAAGTGAATCGCGGCCTTGCTGGCCCGCTGATCGATGCGAATAGATCGCTGTAGGATATACCGGCAGCCGTTGGGGGCCTCGTATATATACCCTAGCGTATAGCGAAAAGAGATAAATGAAAGAAAAGGAACGAAGAAGATCGCGAGAGTAGTCCGTTCCCGGATTGCCCCCGAGCCAGGTAACTCTCTTCTCTCATTGGCGTCGAAGTGCTCCGACGAAAGAGATACGGCTCTCGTGGATCTCCTCACTCCTCGTCTCCTCTCTCTCTCTTTCTCGTGGATCACGTACGCAAGCCTTCGCTAATAACGTTCGTGACTCCGTGACGCCTTTGTAACGTCCCAGAACCGTCCACTGCTATACCTTCTTCTTCTTCTTCTTCTTCTTCTTCTTCTTCTTCTTCCTCGCCTTCTTCTTCTTCTTCTTCACCTTCTTCGTCCTCTTCTTATTCGCTTATAGTATAGCCAACACGAGGCAGATATATATACAAGCCTTTGCACCAGGATCTCTTGAGGATCGCGAATTACGATCGAAGCGAGATCCTCTCGAGCCGAGCGTCAGCCAGGAGGGTCCGCGTTGTGGAAGCCTCTTCGTGGCACGGCGAAGGCTTGCCCCCCTTTTTCTGCGATATATAGCCCGCGCCGAGCCGAGCCTCTCGCGCTCTTCCTCGCGCGAATCTCCGCGAAATCCTCTCCTCGTACCATGCCGTAGGAATTCCACCGCGCGAAATAACTCTCTTTCGCTCACGTTAACTCACGGTCCGCTCGCGCGAGGTCGCGGATAGCTCCTCGCTGTTGTGTATGCGCGCGCGAGCATCCCTCTCTCTCCCTGCCTCCCCCTGGTCCAACGAACCCGACCGTTTCGTGACCAGCAGCGAGAGCTCGTGCCGCATTCGCGAGGATCGCAACCGAGGTCGCAACTCGAGCAATCTCCACGTCGAGATCCCCTTCGGGGTCCGGACTGTAAACCCCCCGAGAGAGAGAAAATTTTCTCTCGCGGCACAAACACGCGCTGCTGCACCTTGGATCGTAAGACAAGGAACAACATCGTGTCCCCTTGCCCTATCTATGTCCTCGGCTAGGATCCTTTGTTATCCCCCCTCCCTCTCAAGGAGGCTTCTCGCATTTATCCTAGAGGCTTTTGCCCCGTCTTCGTCTAGTTGCGCAACGCGCAAGACACTCGAGGCTTTGCAACCGGTCTCGATTTAATCGAGAACCCGATATAACGACCGCATCATGCTGTACGTACGCAACGTTGCGCGTGAACCAATACATTATTGCACGCCGCTGGGTCTGACCGCATAACGCCGTAGCTGCTACGCTTGATTTGTGTCCCGATCCGAACTCTATCACGCTCCTGGACACGACATTGTCAACGTGAAAGGTCCATAATGCATCGCGAGTCCTCGTTCTCGCTCGGGATAATTCGCATCGGTCTTGACCAATCGTTTTTTTTCAACGTCACGAAGCCCGCAGCGAATCTCAGATGCTAACGTTAGAACAGACTCATATTTGTCTTGTTTTTGTTTTTGACGGTTCTCGCGTCACGATATGCGGCGACTGTCATCGCCATGCAGGAAATTCGATAAAAATAAACGGATGATTTTTTGATAACCGATTTCTGGTCCCTTATTCAAAATTATGTTCAAGTGTGATTCGACGATAACCGAAACAAAAACGCGATACGATGAACCAGTTGAAAAGTGTATTCGGCTTGCCAGCGACTCTGTCCCATGGTTTATCCATGAGAGGTTCGCCGTTACGTCGTTCGGCTGGAAATAACGGTAGGGATTCCAAGAAATCGAGAGAAATCGTGGTAGCTACTAGCGACGGTGATAACCCACCGGATGCGAGATCTTCCGGGAGGTCGTACGCGAGACTCATCGCGGATTACAGCAGAGTGATCGAGGATCGAAATGCTGGGGGTACCAAGTGCCGCGCTACTAAGGGTGGCTTCTTTTCGAAAACGCCTTTTGATCGTCTGGCAAGAGTCTCGTCACTGGTGAGGATGAAATATAGAGGAAACAGCGCTGGGCCGAGTCTCAGTACGAAGTGCTCTTCAAGGCCTCCGGGTGTTCCAACGAATAGGAACGATAAATGTGCGAAGAAACTAGGTGCTCTTGATGAAAAGGTCGTTCTTCAACGAGTGATCGAACGCGCGGATTGGCTCGATCACGTCGTAACCAACCACATGACGACGAAGTCGAAGACGACTGAGAAAAAGGAAAATGAAGAGTGGAAAAACTTGGCTCATCCCTTGGTGTTGAAGGCAGCGAAATCAGCTGTAAAGGGAAATTCTAATGGAAATGAAACTGTTGGCACTCGTCCTACTTCGTCCGTGAACAAAATACCGGACGAGCCTAAGTCCGACGCGAAGAATTTGTCGATCACGGTCACGCCTCTGACGAAGATGGACATTGTGAAGAATAGACTTTCCGGGATAAACAGCGGCGATAACAACGCGATGCTCGTTACACTGACGGAAGAATCGAAGTCAACCGCGACCTCGTTGACCTCCTCTCTCGGGAAGATAGACCTTCGGATAAATGGGAAATCGGTAACGGGTATGGACGCTGTCATCAGCAAAGTCGAAAAACTCGCTGTTGTCAGTTCGGCTGAAAAAATCGAAATCATGATCCCTGATTCGTCGAGCAGCGAAGGGACTGCCAATCAATCGGTGCCGATGCCCACGATAAATTTGTGCATACCGAATCAACGTTTCAGCGTCGACAAAAACTTGAATAAAGTCACTAAGGCTGGAAATCTTGGATCCGAAATTCGCAACGTCACCAAAACTCAAGTGTCCGACTCGATGTCAAAAATCGTGCCCTGGTGGACAAACCTGGAATCTTTTCGTCGCAGCGAAACGGAAACTGTCGCGAAGATTTCCGATATTGAAGACGTTGTCATTAGCGACGCGGCTGATACGAGAATCGAGCAAAGTAACCCAAGGGAAGGTTCGAGAACGAGAAGAAAGATCGCTGATGTTTCGAGGATCGGCGTGAACGAGTTGCGGAAGAGGAGCGAGGAACAACGGCACGACATCAAGGTCAAGAGTACCGTGTCGAACGACTCAAAGAAAAGAATATCTTCGAAGATAATCGACGGGACAATGCCGAGAAAAAGTGACCGAACGATCGGGCCAACGTTCAACGGGCTTGGTAAAAAGATCGAAGCAATGAAAAGTAGCACTAGAAAAGCTATCGAAGAGCCGAGAGAAAGGTCAAAAACGAGAGAAAAGAAGAAGAAAGATGGAAGGAACGATAATTTATCCAGCGGCAACAGTTCCATTCCGGCTAAGCCGATTGTCGCGATAGGCAAGAATAATAACAATAGGGCGGATCAAAAAGATGGAACGAGTCCACGACGGGCCACAAAAGCCAAGGAATCGCTCGTATCTAAAATGAGTTTCAAACCACGACAGGAAGTTGCCTCGAAATCGGAAATCAAAGCACCTCGACTGCCCAGAACTTACGGCAATATCAAGCTCTTGCCGACGACCGCGCGATCCTCCCACGAGCCGGTTAATCGCGCCAAAGTTGCTCACCGCGCGCCGATAAAACCAAACGACGGAACGAACGACGGAAGGAAAGCGCTTTCCGTGAAAAATCCAGCGTTCATACCCATCGAGAAAAAGAAGGACGGCACGCTCATTGACTACGGGCTCACTGTGTCAACGCGCAAGAACTGCGAGAGGAAATTGCCGGATTCTCGAAGTGCCGCGGATGTCATCGGACAGAAAAGCGCAAAGAAAGAAGCGCCCGAGGTTATTGCGACCATCAAGGAAGTCATTTCGAAGAGAAACAGTGACGCTCCTGGCAGTTTGATCGATCGGAGCACCACCGACCCTCCGAGACCTAAAAAAACTGGTAAGAAATTTTTCATTTATCAAAAAAAAAATCCCGTTTCTTCGTAAATACGCTATTTTTAGGCGCGGAAATTACCACGGGGAAAACAACGGATCCGCCCCCAACAAATCCAGTTCCCAGGATTAACTCGATCAAATCGAGAAAGCCAACCGATTCATCGAAGAAAATCGATAAAAATCCCAAGGACTCGACCGTGTCGAAAACCGCCGAGGTCACAAATCCAGAAAAGAAATTACTGTACTCCGTTTGGCTCCGCAACGAAAAAGTACGAAACGATAACGATCCTGATTCGCACAAGGATCCCGGTCGATAGAGTCATTCCTCACAGTGTTTTGTCGAACTTGTACAATCTCGTGTGAAACAAATGCAGTCCCTTGAAAAAAAAAGTTGGTCACATTCCTTTTACGTACTTCGTGGGTAGTTGGGGGGGGGGGGGGGGGGGGGTTGTGGAAGTAAAACTGGCGAATAATAGCAAATTGGAATTTCGACAAATTTACGAAGCCTGCTCGACCAACTGGAGTGGCGCGCCCTAACTTCTAGCAGACAAAGAGCGGTAAGGGGGGGGGGGGGGTGAAGACTCGAGCAATCGTTGCTCTCGTCTTTCGAGTGGCCACATGTTTTATTGCCTGGAAGTCACGGAATTGGGTAATTAAAATTCTCATTAAAGTCGACGTCGGCAATCTTGAAACGCTCAGGCTCGCGGGACAATGGCCCAAAGAAGGTACGCGTGAGGAGAAATCCCCCCTCCATCGTTCACTATCCCCCTCCACTCATCGAGCGAGAAGACCTTTCGTAACTTTAGCCGGTGTACGCCTCTTAACCCTTTTAACACTCAAGCCCGCGAGTGAGAGGCCAAAAGGCATTTTCGTACGAGAGCCTTCACTTTGGGTATTTTCATTCTTACCGAGTCATCCAATAGGCGATTTTTCGTTCTTGGTATCGAGAGATATCGACGATAACCGGTGATTACTTACGCGTCGATTTGGGGGTGGGCGGTAGGGAGAAGGTAATTTTGTTTTGCTTGAAGATCTTGTACATATATATATGTATATACGGCAGGTATTTTCTCCACACGAGAATCTCGTGCCTGGACAACGAAGGGAGATACAAAAAAACTTGAGAGATAGGGAGAGAGAGAGAGAGATGAGCCCTGGTGTGTTTCGTCCACGAAACCTGTCATTATGCACGCGCGAAGGATCCGGGACTCGGGTTCTCTCGCTCCTCGCTCGGCTGACTATAGGCGTTATAAAAGTTTTCGTGGCAGCTTGCCAGTCATCTGAAATAATGCGTTTTGAAAGTGTTGCACCGTTGGACGGTACAGAAAGAAGAAGAAGAAAAAAAACGACGATCGTTATCGACGTCTCATCCGCGTCTTTCCACCTACATGTCGAGAACGGGCCCGAAGGACCGCGAGGCACTCTCAGACACGCGCGTATTTAACGCGTTATTATTATTATTATTTTTATTATTATAATATGTATATATGTTTTTTTTTTCAATCCTCCATCTTATACCGTCGAGTTACGAACTCGGTCCGATACCAATTATAACGAGATCGATAATGCGAATGATTTATCGTCGCCGAGGCCTCGAAAAAGGCAAGGAGGATTCTTCTCGAACGAAACGAGACTCTCTAGGCTTTGCTTTCTCTCGTGTTCTTCGATTAATCTCAAAGTCCGAAGCATTCTTTTTTTTTGTTTCGACGCAACGAGATTCGTACGGACTTAGGTGGTTCGTGGTTCTTCGCTCGAACCAGATAGAAGTTGAGAAGTGACCCCAGCAACGCGACCGGTTCTCTCTCTCTCTCTCTCTCTTTCTCTATCTCTCTTGCGACGATTCCGAGGCCGTGCCGCACTGTTACGTCGCAAGAGAAAGAGAGAGAGATATATATATAAGCCTTTGATTTATCACGGCCGCTCGCGCGAGCACACGCCGACATTATAAATATATCGGTGCGTTACTGGGAGAGAGAGAGAGACCCTCCTGGAGAGCTTCATCGTTCATCCGCGAGGCAAAACGCGGCCTCGACTGAGGTAAGTCGAGGAGGCGAGAGGCTTCAAGAGAAGAGAGAGAGAGAGAGGAAAAGGTACGAAACCTCGAGAGTCTCCCGTTGAGCGAGAGGCTTTTTGGTCCCGCAAACGAGCGCGAAGGGTCACGCTTCACTGCTGGGACCTGTGTGTGAGCAGCAGGGAATGAGGGAGAAACACAGAGACAGACAGAGAGAGAGAGAGAGAGAGAGGGAGGGACGAAAGATATATCCGCGTGCTGTAGCGAGGGACCTTCTCAAGGGAGAGACCCGCGAGGAATTTTCGAAGAGGTCAGGTACACGAAAGAGAGAGGGTTCTCTCTTTCGTCCTCCGGTAAAATAAAAATTAAAAAAACGAAGAAAGAAAAATGAAGAAGTTTCGTAGGCGTTGCCGTCAGGAATCGGTTCCCTGAAAATATCGAAGCGCCCTCGGCGATCCCTTGGAAAAACAATCGTTCATTTTCTTCTCCCTGGGCGTGTTACCCGAGTCGAAAACGACGTTTTGGCGGTCGACCACGAGAATACAAAATATTTTTCACGCTTTTTGATGAATATTTACGAACTCTTAAGATTAATTGAGATTTCTTTTCAAGAAAAATAAAATCTTGATTTTGTTTTTGTTTCATTTCGATAAAAAAAGATCGGTTGAGTAACGAAAATAGTAATTTCTCTATGCGTATGCAACAATTCTCAGGTACATAGGTGCAGCCAGCGTATAAGAATCGCGAGAGACCTGCATGAATATTGAATCGAGAATTTAAGTAGGTGAAGCTGTATAAGAATATATATATATATACATTTATATAGATATACACGAAAGCCTCCGGCTTATATAATATTCATTGTGTGTTTCTGAAACGAGACTCCATGCACTGCTCTACGGCGTGTTGTTCGAATGCCAAAGGCTGTTCCAAGGGAGAAACTCTATATACGCTATATAGATGCACTAACGAGTTGATATAAGGTAAGCTCTCTCTTTCGAGAGCGCAAACGGAGCTTAACGACTTCGATAGAGCCGAGAAGTCCCACTCATGGAGGATCTAACGCGCATTCGTCTCGTTAATCTTCAAACCCATATACATAATATTGCTTTACGTATATATATAGTTGTAGACAAGTGTAACGATCATGGAATAGGCGAGTCGTACGATACGCCGCAATCGGTCTCGATAATTAACTCTATGCATTGACGAGGCCCTCGTGAGAACTTGAGAACCAGATAAGGATTTTCCACCTTACAGGTAGCGTAAACACGAGAACTTATGGGAATGGATTTTGGTAGCCAGTCCTAACAGCTTCGTATTTATACGACCAAGGGGGTAAAGTCCGGATAGCACGTATTCGCGAGGCGTTTATTGTGAGTACTCGATCTCTTGTATGTTCTTTCCTTTCCGAGCACTTGATATATAGATATAGAGAATGTAGGGACGAGGCCCACTTCGCAAGGACGACGAGCCTTCCCCCTCACACGACCACCACCCTCGACGATCCGGACCTCGCTTCCGATCGTCTCTTTGTTTGTTTCAATCATGCTCTCTGTTCGCGAGCCACTATCACCATCCCATTGACTTCTTCGCCTATCAACACTCTTTTATTATTTATTTCTCGTAACGAAAGACCTCAATCTCACTCGATCCTTCTGTACGACGAGATTCGCGAATTATTCTAGTATTATTATCGTTTGACGAGGATAGAAGAGCGACCTCGAATTCTATATCCGCTCGAGAGTGAGAGAGAAACAGAGAGAGAGAGAAAGAGAGAAAGAGAGAGAGGGATTAGTCCAAGGCTCAGACTTCAAAGCGCAGAGAAATTTCAGCACAAGGATTAAGAACTGTATAAAAAAACATGTATATGTATATATGTCAGTATTAGCAGCTGAATTATATCGCGCGAGCTCGCGACTCCGTGGGAGCGATCTATCACGCGAGCTTTTTTTCTTTCTTTTTTAACGCGACGTATATTAATCGAGAATTATAATCTCCTTCACCGGTACGACGTCTCTCCTCGCGCCGTGTGGAATTTCGCAAAGCTTTGCCCATTCTTCGCGTCGACGATACATCGCGCACGCGCTCCCGCACTCCCTATCTACAATTTTACACGTATACAAATATTCTCGAAGCGTATAATCCCCTGTGATGGCGGGAGAATTTTTATCGGCCACGGGATTAATTATTTTTTCATACGGTGAATGAAAGAAAAAAATATATATATATACATAAAAATCATAATAATCGCGTATTTTCTCCCACTTCGACCTCGAGCCCGCGGGCTTTTCGATAATCTCCAACGGCGCGACGCAAAATTCTGACGAGGATCTCGATCGACGTAAAAATAATATAAAATTTAAAAAAATTCACACGATATTCTCATCGACGCCCGTGAAAAGATCTCCGCCCGCCCCTTCGCTCCTCTCGGATCAAGCTTAAATTTTTACGTGTATATCGTGATTTTTATATCGCGCGACACGTCGTTTCGATCTCGACCGAGTTCTCTTCCAAACTCGGCAAATATCTCTTTGCTCCGCGATGCGAGAGAACCCCGCGGGTACGTAAGTATCGGCTCGCTTCTTTTAATCCTCGTCCGGGCCTCTGATAAAGTAGAGTCCCCCTGGTGGCCGAGAAAAAGGAGAACCCGAACGCGAGAAAGTCCCTCGGAGAAGGTGAGCCGGTTGAGAGGCAGAAATGAAAATGAGATTTAAAATATTAACGGCAGATGTACGGTGCGTTCCGTGTCGAATCGAGACAAATCACGATATTATCGTTGTTTTAATTTTGATCTTTAAATTATTACAGTATCAAAAATTTTACGAAATTGCTAAATTCGAGAAAAAAAAATCGATTTTTTTTATTCCGAAGAGAATTGCGCACGGATAAGCCGATGTACAGATGAGGTGAGAATCGCTCGGGTTCTCTCTCTTGCTCTCTCGTCGTCTCACGCGACCGAGCGATCTTTTATGGTATTCCTCTTGCGGCTACTTGTACGGAGACAAATGGGGCAAATGCACTTTATCTCGTTATACGTTTCTCTCCACTCTTTCGCTCTCTCTCTCTCTCAATCTCACTCCCTCTCGTTTCGATCCTCGTTCACCATGAGTGGTGGTAAGGTGAGAGAAGTCGGAGAGTAATGAATCGTCCATTGTGACGTCACGAATACATCGCGAAGTCATCGTATTTCTCCGGCTCTGACCGAGAATCGACACGCAAATATACAAGTGTAAGCTTTATTTATTTTCTTTTTTTTTCTCCAATCGTTCGATCGACGATCGACGCGTAAAAATTCCAAAAATTCTCCAATTCGTCCTTTATTCTTCTCGAATCTATTAATCAAAGCCCGCCGTACAAGATTTATTCAAGTTAAATCAATCTCGATAAATTCTTTCGTCCGCCGTTGCAAAAAATAATCGCCGTCGATATCGAATTTATTGAAACTCCATTAAATCGTCTCGGCAAAATAAAAGAAAGAAAAAAATGGAACAATAATCCGAACGATTATATCGGTAATGAAAATCGGACCTCTCGCGCCTCTGTGTATCGAAAAATACGTGTGAGTTACGATCGATAGCCGAGTGCTGGTATATTTATGAGCTGTACGTATCGCTTTGCACGCCGAGCGAGCAAACTGGCAACGGGCGTTATTAGCTCTTCGAAGTTGATGCAGCAAGAGCTCATACATATATACATATATATATGAATGTATGTATGTATACCGAGGCATATGTTTTATCACGAAATGTCCACACGCGCCAGAATTTCATTCGCGCACCTGTGCCTGGTATAAGCGCGAACTCTCGTGTGCGCGCTCGCCAATCTCGAGGGCCGTTATCGTCGCGCATTTTCTTACCGTCCACTATACCACGAGAGCGAGAGCACGCTCGTAATGATAATAAGCGGCTTGCTCTCGTTACCCGCACGCGCTATACGCTACTTTCGCGTACTTACGAGCTTTGTTTGACGTCCTTGAAAGCCCGCGCACCAAGGAACAAAAACCAAAAGTGCATAAGAATTCTTATTCAAATAAACGACAAAATGTTTCTTTTGCTGATAAATTTGTTTGTTTGATTGTTTTTTTCTTTCTTTCTTTCATTTAATTTTGTCGACAGTACGAACGAGAATAATAAAACTAAAAATCGGTGTCAAAAAAATTTAGTTAGTCTCGAGAAGGGTTTGCGGTCGACGAGGTTTAGGAATTAAATGCCAATTTATTCGAGAACGGGAGGATCAATCCTTCGCTAAGATTGAGTCGGTTCTCTGACGCGTGGAACACCCATGCAGGCGAGTCCCATCGTGGAGGTAAGATACGGAGAGAAAGCTCGTTATACGGCCGAATGAGAAAGGGACGAACCCGAAGTAATATAGCGGACCACCCCGATGTTCGAAAGGACCTTAAATCTCGCTCGAATTTATCATTATCCCCTCGTACACGTTCCTTTTAATTTTCCAATACGTTCCTCTCACCTCTCGTTCATAATAGAAAAACAAATCATTTCTTCCAAACAACAAATTCGTTTGAATTAAACAAGAAGAAATGAGAAAAAGGCTTGGATCGTTCGCTCGTGCCGAACGGTATCGGGTCAATGCACATTTCGGTTTTGACTTTTCGTCGTACACGAACCTTGCCGAGGAGAATCACGTCTCGTGGAAATAATGCACTCCATCGAGATTCCTCGAGGTCGTTCCACCTCGCTGAGAGAGAAAGAGAGGGTCCGGTCGCCAACCGCGAACACGGGAACCCCAGAAAAGAATTATATATATATATATATATTCAAGCTACTTTTATATCGGTTCTTTCGCTCCATCTAAGTCGAGCCAAAGTCACAGCTGACTCGGCGAGAGACACACCGCGTGATGATGTCACCGTTGCAACGTTTACGCGTATGTAATATCCTCCTTTGCGACGCGTGCGTTCTCCACCGCCCGCTCTATCGCACCCACTTATCATCGACACCCACATTCTGTAAAGTCATCGCATCGACGACCGTACTATTAATTGCTCGGAGGCTAAAAAAACAATCAAGAAAAAAAAGTCTTATACATCCTCGATCGATCGATCGATGGAAACTTTCGACACGAATCTCGAACTTGGCGAACTTTCGCGAAGGAAAAAATCGGCAGATAATAATCGATTCACCGTGAATTATATTTCGTCTCGATCGGAATTTGACGAATCAATTTTTTGTCAGGATCTAAGGAGCTACGTCCCGTTTCCTTATTCGACGATGACCGTCGCGTTTACAGATCGTTTCAATGGTCTTCCTCTCGTGCTCGGGCACCAAAGCCTCCAAAACGGGCAATAATCGTCCCTTTTTCATTCGAGAATTCACCGCCGTGGACAGAACATGCTGTATCGTCCCGCGCGTATACACAGACACATATACATTCGCGATTTTGTCGCGTCCAGTGGTTTTCGCGCTGTCGCGAGCAACACGCCGCGCGTATAACGCTCGCCCGTGTGTCTCTTTCTCGTATAATAAGACACGCGCGGCGAACGCTGATTCGGACACCTCGGACACATGTCAAGTGGACGCAGCGTCGGACGCGAGAGGGATTGAGCGAGTGAGAGAGAGAGAGGATCTCGTCAATTAGAAGGCGAAGACGCGAGCGCATCTTCGCGGAGATGAAAAACCCGCTTCGTCCCGAGTATATAGAACGCGCACGTATACAGACGAGCATACGCGGAAACTCCCTCGAATCCTCGATGTTGAAGCGAGGGACGACCAAGAATGACATTAACATAGAGTGTCGAGAGTTCTCGTACGAGAGGAAGAGAGAAACTGTATAAAAGGGGAGAAAATCGAATGCGATACGTACGAGAATTGAGAAAAAAGACGAGGAGAGAGGCTTGCGTCGATTCCACGGTGCTGGAAGAACGGAGCGAGCAAGAAATCGACTCCTCTATATTCCAATCACTACAACGATTGCGTATATACTTATACCCACACAGACACACACACGCGCGCTTATGAATGTAGCGCAGCCATTCGAATCTTTCGTCAAACTGCCTCGGAATTCAATGATTTCACGAGAATCGTTCTCTCGACTTTCGCGCCGGCGAAACGCGAGAGACGACCGATCGTTCGAGACTAATTAACGACGACGAGCTGCGCGTCATTCTCTGGACGTGTCTTCATCATCGACGTTCTTTCAATAGTTCCGACGAGACGTAATCATTTTTACTATAATAATAATTTAGGAATTTAGAAATTTAACAACAGAAAATTATGAATTAAAAAAAAATATCGATTTATCGAACGATTAGCAACGACGCAGGATCGTCGATGCGACGATTTACCAACGAGTCAGTCCCTATAGTACACATGGCGTGGAACGAAGCGCGGTGTCGTGCGTATTCGCCCGACGATCGTCCGCATATGGCAGCCGGGTAATACCGGTCCACGGGCGGCGATCGCGGTAGCTCGTCGTCGCAATCGCGTCCACGGAAGTCCTTGACGCCCACCCCACGTCCGTCGAAGAGAGACTCTTCTCGCGTCTATTCCGTGGACGACGAAGACGCGTGTTGTATCGCGCCTTCCGAGACACGTTTCTCTACCCTGCCACGCGAGAAGAGGGAGAGAGAGAGAGAAAAAGAGAGAGGGTGAGATCGGTCGCCGCAACGGTGCATCGCTGCATTGTAACAGATCGAAAACGGCAACTTACATAATTGATGTCAATCTCGAAACGAGAGAGACGAATCGTCCGGTCCAGCGAATATTTCGACGAGAGGAACGAGTTCGCGCGATTACTTCTGTCTCGAAGTCCCCCTTTCCAGGTCGGGAACGATATACACGTTATAAAATACAACAATTTTATTAACGCGCGCGTGCCCCCTTACATATTTATGAGCCACGTTCGTCGTACACCGTAACGCACGTGTTGCCTAATTATTCGCTCCATCGATCGAGACACCTCTCGGGTCGTTGTATTGTTTATTTGTCTTTTCTTTTTGTTTGTTTGTTTGTTTTCTTTTTCGTACGAATAAGGCTCGATACATTCTCATCGCGAGGTAATTATAATTATTTCTCGAACGTCCCACGACTCTTGGAACTCTCTCGCGACTGTGTACATATACCTTTCGCGAGAGAGTCTCGGAGGTCCGTGGTGAACGATGCCCGGTCTCCGATTACCACGAGGGCAGATCTTTACCGTAGCCTCGCGGGCACCAAGGGATTTAATAAAATCCAGGAAATGTAGACAAATTCGAAAAAATCGATGAAACTTTGAAAATCTTTGAAAAATTAGCAAATAATCTCAGCGTTATGAACTTGGAGACGTCGGAACATTTTTCAAAAAAATTTACCAAATTTCAGTGACGATCTTTATTGTTTTTTTAAAAATAAAATTCATGTATTTGACAGTCACAACCTCTGGTCGATTTAATTTGGAATTCGATTTAATCAGTGGACGCCAGAGATTTAATTTAGGTATACGAGAGAGAGGAGAGAAAGAGAGAGAGAAAGGACGAGAAGCGTTTGAATTCTAGGGATGCGCGAGCCCTCGTAATCTTTAGCCCTTGGGGTCAGCACGAGCATGTCGGGATCTTCTTCTTCTTGCTCTCGCTCGCGTGCGCGAGCCTCGAAGATCTTCGGAATTCTCGTGCTGCCAACTATAATATACTAACACACAGACACGCACACACATATATATGTGCGTGTGTATCCTCGAGTATATCGCGAGAACTCCAAGCCAGGAGGCGAGGGGGGATGGGTTACTCGCGCATACTTGCATATAACTGCAGCAGCGTGCAGTACCCCGGTCTCTCCTCTGGATGGCGGCGTATATTCTCGCCGGGCTGAATATTATCCGTTCTCGGTAAAGAGTCGTGCCCAGCACCACGGCTTAAAACAAAGGGCTCGAGGATCACGAATCCCGATAGACCTCGCCTCGTATCCCACGAGCACGAAATCCAGTTTTGAGATTTCGCCGTGATTTCTGCTTTGCGTATACCGTGGCTCGTTTTCTCTTTTTCTTTTTTCATTTTTGTTTCGGTCCGGAATCCCGGGGTGCACCTTTTTTCACCGAACACGAGACGCCCCGTCGGTCGAGAGGTCGAATACGATCCTCTCGTAGATTCTGGGTTAAACCTTTTTTTTCGGGAATGCTGCGTGGTAATTCGAGTTTTTCGGATTAATTAATCGAGGAGCCGCGATCGGAAAAGCTTGGCTCGATGCTCGAGCGTTATTTATGAGAGAGACATCGCGGCATATAGTTCCTCGTGCAGGTATCATTGCCACCGGGATAAAACGTTATAACAGCGTATATACGCTCGAGTTTAGCCTCGGTTTAACCTCATTCCTGACGCTGACGTCAGGCTCGTCGTAGTCGTCGTCGTCGTCGTCGTCGTCGCCTTTCCCTCGGCAGCCACCGCTGGTGCTGCTGCTGCTCGCTCGGTACTTCGTGTGTGGACCTTTCAGCATCTCTCGAGATGTGCAAGCCGTAGACACACGTAACCGAGGCACCTCTATCGACTATTACAACGCCGTATCGTCGCGCTCGAACGACGATACCAAGCTCCCCGTACGATACTCTTCGGTCTTACTCCTACTTATGCAGCGGAACCGCAACGCCGCAATTGCATAGCGATAAATATTCCGGTGTCACTTTCCCACGTCTTCGCTCGACTCGACCGCGGTAATATTAATAGTTGTCTCGTTCTTAGCTTCTATGCCTTTCGAGTCTAATGAGGATTGTTGCTATTTCTAATAATTCATTATCGCGCGTTGACGCTCGTGCGGATTTTTTGTGAATATTAATAGATAGGAAAGATCGATGACTTTTATATCATTTTTGGAAATAATTATTGATAGTGAGAAATTAATTATCCATTTTATTGCATTTATTGTTACATTTGTTTCCTGGTAGCGATGGTGTCTGGGAAGATGCACCCTGGGAGCGAGTAGAGTGCATGTGAGCCCTCGAGAAATCCACGAGGGGTCAGACCAAAAGAGCAGCGTCAATACCCTCTAACTAAGGTGGCTTCGACGACTCGGGAACCCTCCTCTTTTTTTCGGGCTCTTGTCGTGCCCCTCTCGCTTCTCCTCATCTTGGGTTTTTATTTTATTTGATTTCTTTTTTTTCTTTTCTTCATCTTCATATCGTTCCTCCCTGCCTCGATCTTTCTCTCTTCGTATACACGTAGGGCTAGAAATTTGTGGCAGAGTGGACGATCGACCGTGCAAGGTCGTCCCTTCTCTCACGAAACATCGAACTCACCCAATGTTTTTTCCCCGTGGTACTTTGCATACCGTAAATATTGTTTGTTGATCGGAAATCATTAAAATTGGATTTAATTCAAACCTAAACCAGTTAATCGAACGAAGTATCGCTCGAATCGAATTAAATTTAATTAATTCAGTTAAATTCAGTTATAAAATGCGTTATCGACGATCGCTCGGTTAGGAAATATCGTAAATGCATATGATGGCAGTGGCTTAGGTTATTCCTCCTTGCGAGCGTGCCTTCCTTCAATACGTACGGGTCCATAATGCAACGAGCCAAAGATGGTATCCGCAGTACCACGCGAGATGATGATGCAGCACATGAGCTAGCCAAGGAGAGAACGCTGCCTCCCCTCCAAGAGGAATCATCATTGTTACAGAGCCTTAGACCGATGTCTACTTAATTTGACTGTCCATAGCACGCGCATATATATATATACATACAGGTACGTACACACAGGCCACGTCTCTCTCGTTTCTTCCCAGCGGGTTTTATGCTACACGAGGAACTTATGAGATATTCATAGTACAACGGTCTGACGTCTGGAAAGCCGGAGCAGAGTTGCCTCGGAGAAAAGAAAAGATCCCGACGACCATCTACAGAATTATCCGTCGTCGTTCTTCGACGCCAGTGAGACTCTCTCCGCGTCGATTCTTGAAAAATCGACCAGTGTTTTTTTGAGATCGCGAGTACGGGAATTTCGAAGAGGAGGATCTCGTTGTTTGCCAAGAAAAATATTTAAAGTTGGGTTATAGCTGTAACTTGGTCCTGTCTCGCTTTCTCTCTCTCTCTCTCTCTCTGTCTCACCCTCCACCTTTCTTGGAGCCCGCAGTGAATGCTCCGCGTTCTCCGAGCACAAACGTTTCACCCTCTGACATTAACGACCGAGGTGAACGTTTTTCTTTTTTGTTCTTCGAACATCGCAACGCGCCAGAAGACTATCGTAAAACGAAGCATCGACCAGTTTCAAAGAGTACTCGGTACAATTTCATTAGAATACACCCTGGCAAAGATTCCTTATCTCCATTTTGAATAACTTTGAAATTTCTTTTTTTACTATTTCGAAATCGACTGTTGCGGGATGATTTTCAATGGCGAACCAAGATAACGGTCGGGGGAAAAAAACTAAATTGAAATCAAAGAGGACGAGAGTGTGGCTTGGTGGAGAAACGAAGCGTGAACGTCGAGAGGAAAAAAAAGAATTTCTAAGTCCGGTTTTTCGGTCAATGCGCGCTCGCGCCTTTTACGCGCCGTGTGTTGTATTCTCTATCTCTCTCTTTTGAACTATATGCGTGTATATATACACGGGGCAGATGTCACATGGGCCACTCTCAAACACGAGAGAACAGTCCAAGACACACGGTAAGAGAGGAAGAGAGAGGAGGAGGAGGAGGAGAGAGAGAGAGATGAATGTTTTTCGAAAGGACAGTTGCCGCCAACGCATGCCGTTCGCTTCTTACCCCGTCGTTCAAGTCTCCGGCTTTCTACTAACCGCTTGGCAAACGTTGACTCTCCTCTCTCGGGTGGCCGACCCAGTCGTCGTCGTCGTCGTCGTAGTCGTCGTCTCGGCCCCCGAAGAAATTCCTCGCTTGCGTAATTTCGTAGGCAAAGAGACGAGGGATACGTTTTTTTACCGAAGGAAGAGAAAGACAAAGAGAGAGAGAGAGAGCCTAGGTGTGCTTTCCAATAATCGTTATCGTCGATCATTGTGTCTGGCTGTGTAGGATTACATTGGAAGATTCAACGAGCCACCTTTCACGAAAATATTGAATATTTTGTCTGGAACGTTATTTCGGGCTCTCTTGTCACGCGAATTTCTCGTTATTAATTATCGTCTATGATTGCTCTTCTCTTCTAATCTTTATCGTGGAACTCCGCCGACCTTGACACGAGTCGACTAATGGATAATCAAATAATGTCAATTATTTTGGGAAACCTCCCGGATGTGATTGGGGTCGCAACTATATTTAGACTTTGGAGTCGGAAGGCAAAACCGTAACGCGAAATTCAATGACAAAATCGATGGAGATTATATTTATATTCATGTGTGACGGGAGCAGCTTTATCTAAGACTCACCAGAATCGATAACAAGTTTTATAGATCCAATCCTCCGCAAGCTTTTGTTATCCAAACTGTCGAGAATCTTCGAGAAAATTCAAACGCACCAAATACCGTTCTCCACTTCTTACAAGTTTCTCTCAGTCGCTCGTGTTACCCACAGAACAATCACTGCATGCGCAGTCCTCGCGCTTTCCACTGTCACCCAATAAAAAATCCTCCTAGTGTTGTCATCGCATTGGTCCACTCTTTGATCGCACTTTCCTCCTTCGACACTCTTGGAAACCACAAACACATAAACTCCTTGCTACTTCCTACATGAAAACAATCTCAGATGAAGTCTTCCACGCACGAGAATGAGAAATCTACTCGTCAGGTCCAAATTAAAGCGCGATGAAAAGCAAAACTTTGAATCCAGACTCAATGATCGACGAACGATAGGTGCTCCATACGTAACTGCGCTTTTCTCACTGTCGTCTCTTACAACGAGGAAGAAATGAATCGAACACGACCACGAGAGCGTTGATAGAGCGGTTATTCGCACACGTCAGATAAGCAAAGTCGTACGTGTTCTCGTTATCACTGTCAACACGAGGTGAAATCCACCGTAACGTTTACTACTCCGGTCGTCTCTGTGTAAACGTACGTATATGCCCGTGCGTATATCGCGTGTCCCGGCACGATTTTTAAACAAACAATGGAGAGAACAGAGAAGATTTATCAAAAGAAAAGTCACTGGCGCGTTGTCCGTGGAAGGCAACACGGTGAAACGCTTTCGCGAGAGAAGAAAAATATATATATCCTCTCGTTCGGGTTGTTCGATCCGCGCGCGTCTCACCTTGCGGAGTGAGTCTCCAGGTCGGCCATGCAGCGCAGGTCCGCGAACACGCTGGGGCCTTAGCCGTAGAGCTCGGGCCTTCTCCTTCCACTTTCCAACTTGCCCCACCACTTGGTCACGACGAGCGAGCGAGCATGGATATATACGCACACCTCCACTTCTCCTCCTTCGCTTATTCTCCTTCTTCTTCTTCTTCTTCTTCCTCTTCTTCTCCTTCTTCTTCTGGTTCGTTCCGACAGCGAGGCTCGGGCCCAGCAGCCGCAGCACCAGCAACGGTCGAAAGAGAAGCGAGAGAAGAGAGAGAAGACAGAAAAGAGACCTCTGGCACTTTCCCCTACCGTCCTCCGGGGACTCACGAGACCCGTACCTTCCCCTACTTTGCTCTCTTCTAAGCAGGTATACACGCTATAATATCCACAGAGGCCTTGCGCACCTACATATCTCGGCTCCGAGTTTTGCCTCGGCTTCTCCTATATCTATTCCCATCTCTGCTTTCTCTCCCTCTTTCGTCTCCCTCGCTCTGTTTATTCGGTTCTCATCTTACGTAGGCAATTCTGTCTCTCTCTCTCTCACTCTCTTCTTTCCACTCTCGTTCATCGTGGTGTTAGAATTCAACCCACACAGGCGCGCATGCGCAACACGATGAGAAGAGGGGAAAAGAGGCTGGAATCGCGAGATACGCGTGGACCGATCGGTCGTGTAAAACTGTACTTCGGTGTCGAATCAGGCGGGAATGAGAGGAGAGAAAACATGTGTCGGTGGATTTTCGATAATTACCACCATGAAACCTGAAGTTGGCCTCCCTATAGTCGCGACTTTGACTTCGTTTTTTTATCGTTCGCGTTACGAAGAATGTATCATCTCACTGTTGTACACACGTGTTTAGTGATCTATTGAACGAGAGGGCACGAGCCTCGAGCTAGTTGCACTCCCGAGAATGTGGATACGGCGCATGATCTTACGTAATCGGCTCTGCCGAGAAGCCTGCTGTTCAACGAGTCTCCGAACAGCCCGAGCTCTCGAGTGTGCACGAGAAAGAGAGAGATAGAGGCGTGAAAATGTTAAAAGGCGTTTATTTTTTCTTTTTTTTTTCTTCTACGAACAGATATCCGGCTCGTGCTCCGTTGAACGAGCATCGATGATTCCTCGAGGATCGCGCGAGTGGCTCTCGATGCATCATTGCACATCGAAGCACGTTGCCGAAGCGTTGCGAGAAGAGAGAGAGACGGAATAGTCGTGACGAGAGATCGACGATCGGGTTGGAAAAAAACACCCCATAGTCTTTCCAAGAGTCAAACCTATCTCCCTGTTTCATGCACTTTCGGCTTCTCGGACGCCGCGAGACTTCTTTGCCATTTCGGCAACAATAGAATATTCTCTTACTATTTTTTTTCGTCTTTTTTTTACGGTCGAACGAAGCACGAGAGGACGATCGACGAGATGCTACCGAGATTTCAAGGGAAAGATCCGATCGCTCTTACCCCCGTGCTCCTCTCTTTCGACCATTTCTCGTTCTTCCATCTAGCTTAGAAACGGAGATTCTTATTTTTCATGGCGTGAAATCGTGGCAGTGTTGCGCGGTCGAGTGTGCTTCGAATTCCATGGAGTTGCAGGGTAGACGAGGATCGCAGTTGTTGGCCAGCTGATGATACAGTTTGTCTCGATCTCGAACCCAAGTGTTTTCAATGCAGAGTGCCAATCGCTATACTCAAATACATATATACCTATGTATATATATGTGTGTATAGGTATTTTTGTCCGGGCCGACCACCGCCTTCCCATCTCGCCTCCCTCTTTTGCTCGCTGGTCTCTCGGGCCAACCAGCAGGAGAGCAAAAGCCGAGAAGTGGCTAGCAGGTGCCACCGTTGTTCGGTGAGCCCGTGCATAGGTAGCAAGCGACTAGGGTCTCCCTCTCGTCGATAGTTTTGTAATGCGGTCTGACCTCGAAAAAGCTACCCCTCCCCCGTCATCGTTTTTCGAAGGTGTAGGTACTTGGAGAACCGCGTCGAGACGAAAGACGCTCTTCTCACTGTTCTCTTCCGTCTCACTCTCTTGCTCTCTCTCTCTCTCTCTTCCTCTCCGTGTGTGTTAGCTATAGGTTTACTTTCTATTGTACACCAACTCGAGTGGTTTTCGTTCTATCCCGCTGTGCCGAAACATTGTTTGAAACGGAACGAGGCAAGGGTGCCCCGTCGCGAGCGAAGAAAACTTGCCGTTCACGAAACTGTGAGCGTTAACAGGGATTACACCAGCGTGATGAACAATGGGACGCAAAATTTTGTTCCTATATAAAAAAAGGCAAAGAGATATTCGTTTGTCACTGTATTCTCGCTAGTACCTCGTTTACGGGGGCAAGAAGTGTCCGATCGTTAGGACTTTCTTGTTCCTTCGCACCATGCTACTCCTCGCCCCCTAGAGACACGCGTTTCTTTTTTTTCTGTCTGTCTGTCTGTCTCTCTTTCTCTCACGCGCTCAAGGAAACCTACGAAACACTCACCCAAGAAAAAAACCAATAATAATCGGATCACGTTATCGGGTACACGGAAAACACACGGTCCGCAGGGGAGAATGTGTACAAGTTTCGTCAAACAGAGAGAAAGAGAGAGAGAGAGAGATCAGGTTGGTAAACCGGGTCTTATCGCGAGTGACTTTTGCGATTAGAAGCTGGATTCTTAATCGCAGCCAATTGTGAAAGCGTAGACACAATCTCCGTTAACAAGGACACGTGCGTGGAAAATTTATAATGTCAACGAGCTGCCAGAAGTGTGATTGAAATTTTAATAATGATTTTCTCAGGAGATTTCATTAAATAAATCGTAACATTTTTTACGTTGTAATTTTTCGTTACTACGATTCAACGCGCGTGTCGTTTAATGAGAAAAATTGCGAAAGCTGCCGCGTGACGACACCGGTTACAATTTTATTTTCGTACTCGTTTATTCAACCCGTCATCGCGTCGATCTCTCCCCGCTCTTTGTCTCAATACGATATCGTTGTCTCGCTCGCGTTAAACAAATTGGCGAGTGTCCGGGTGGGTCCGAGAGGACGATTAAGAACTCGCGCGAGACTTTAGCTCGAGGCGTCGTTCGTTGTCGTCGGCGCATCGAGGGTGGTCGAGTTTCCATCGAGGAGTGAGAATATAAGGGGCGAGGGGGTGGGAGGAGTGTGTAAGAGAGGTACGAAGAGATTGCCAGCGGGACTTGGGACCCCGACGTGTTTCGAGAAATTTATCGACCACCGAGCCATTATTTTTAGCACCCTCTCTCTCTCTCTCTCTCTCTCTGTCTGTCTCTCTGTCTCTCTTTCACCCGTTAACCGTTTCCATATAAGACAAGTCGCAATAAGTTCCAGGCAAGTCGCGACGATCATATAATGCCTCCTCAATTTCGCTCTAGGTGCGAGAAGCGAGAGGAAAAGGGACAGAGTGAGAATTATCGACGCCTCTGCCGAGCTTCGAAGGATCATTCCGAGAATTTCTCATTAATGGCATAATCCAGAGACAAATTATTTGCTTAATAACCCGTGACCTCGATGATGCGCTCGTGTCCCCTCCGATTGGTACGTGACTCGTCTGGCGAATGTAATGAATTGAACCGTTGTATATTATTTGCGACGTGATGAGCTTGTTCGTAAGGAGAACGTATCTCGCGCAACTCTCGAATCGAATATAACGATCGTTCGAATAATCGTACGAATCGATTATGTTCGACGACGATTATTAATTAATCAAAATATTTGTACTTTCGATTAAATCGTAAGAAATTTATTTCGAACGATCTTTCGTGTTCTCATAAATATCGCATCTCATGGTAAAAGCATTTATGCCGATGGGGAGAATGGCGGAATGATTTGCCAATCGCGAGATGCAAAAAGATCCGCCGCCGGGATAAGACACGGAATTCTCATTCTCACCTTCGTTCCTCGTCCGGTCGAGGCGCTTTCTTGATCTCGCCTTCCCCCCGTGAGTAATTTCTTTCTTCTGCTTTTGCTTTTCTCTCGTTGCAATGGTCAAAAGGGGAGGTCGGCCGTGCGCTAATCCGCGCCTATGCCGAAGATGAACGCGGCAGCTACTCGCGAGGTCCAAAGACCTCGAGAAACGACGAAGCGAAGACCTGAGATTTTTTTTTTTTCATTTTTTTTCTCATTGCATCGATGCATCTTCGACTATTATCACGCAGAGGGCGCACACTCGATCCTCCCTCACTCTCTCTCCACGAAGCATCCAAGGACACCGTGTAATCTCGCGTCGACTTCCCTTTACATACGTACGAACTCTCGCGACGACCGGTACCCAGCCCTCCCACGAGAATACTCCCACGAGAGCCAATATTTGCGAAATCAAAGGAAGTGGCAAATATTATGCCAATGGTACGTAGCTTGCTAGCTGTACGCGTATATACCCGGAGGATCGTAATTTATGGAAACACCGCGATTTCTTTGACGGTCTCCGGATGGACTTTGTCGAAGCTGCGTCCTCGAAGGTAAGAAAAAAATCCAAAATTGTCTACCACTCATCGAATCGAACTCGAACGTATCGAATCGAAGAAAATCAATTTATTCGTTAAGGGCTTTATTTTCATGCTAGTTGGCCACGTTATTTCCTTCGGGAGAAATAATGATTGACGTAATTGAAAAAAACTTCGACGAAAGTCCAAGATATCGCGAGATTGAGCCTCGTAAACTGTCGCAAAGGGGTTGTTTTTTTAAATTTGTTTTTTTTTTCACGATCGCTTATATTCCAGCCTTATATCGACGTCTGGTTTCTCGTCCGACAAAACACGTTATAAATGTCGTATTCGTCCCGATTTTCGGTCGTCCCTTCGATTCTTCAAAGTTTATGAGATATTAACGAGAACGCGGACGTGCGTCTTTAGCGAAGAGTCGTACTCGACGAGAAGAACAACTTTGTTTTTTACGTCTCCGCGAATCTCTCTTTCTTCCTCGCGATATACGTGCGCCTCGCCAAACTACCCCTCCTCCTTCTCCTCCTTTGCGCCCTCTCACTTTGCGATTCCGAGAGTGCGCGCAGTTTAAAAGTCAACGAGGAAGAGCGCTCCAGCATCTCTCTCTCTCTCTCTCTCTCTCTCTCTCACCGTTCGCCCCGTTTTACCAGATGCTGCTCGTGCAGCAGGAGCAACAGCAGCAACCAGCACAGTTGTCCCGCATCCCGTCTCCTTCACCGAAAAACCAGCTCGCGATTTCGCAACTTTTTCCACGAATTACCCGCCCGGAGGGGAGCGCCGCGACTCCGCGAGTCCTGCACATATGCGCCAGGAAGTCCGGACACGTATCGTATATCTATATGTAAGAAATCAGGAGGCAATCGAAACGCACATGTATATATCAAGATATATGTATATATAGGCGAGTATCCTCATCCCCCCCCCCCCCACCCCACCCCCTGCGAAACATCGATTCGAGACAATAGTTGTTTTTTTTCTGTTCTTCGGCACACGAGACCTCCCGGCCCACAGGGTGGAATCTCTCGGGGGAGAAACGAGAGGGACAACAGGTTGTTACACCTGTCGCGAGCGTTTCGAGACCCACACGTTGCGAGGGTGTTATTCATTTTTGTTTTCTTTCTTTCTTCGTCTCTCGCACGATTTTCTTCGCGTCGCGCTGTCGCGTTCTCATTGTTTCAAGCGTGAATGCACTTTTATGCTAATCGACGCGGTGAAATTGCCCTCGCGCCTCGACGTTTCGGTTACCATTGTGAAAATTTGTTTTTACACGCCACTTATCGTTAGTCGTCGTTGCGAAAGAAAAAAGTAAAGAAAAAAAAATTAAATTATACGGGACAATCGTGGTTTATCCGTTATGCATTCCGCTACGAAGATTCGAATATTTACGAGGGTCTCGACTCTAAAGTTCTCGAAGAACGTTTCGGCCGTTTCGATGACGACGAACGTGAATATACGCGAGTTATTATATACGAGCGGTAGAGTGTGTTTAAGCTCGCTGGCTTTATACACGAATGTGTCTCCGCGACGTTTCTATGTAGATGCGAGAGAGAGAGAGAGAGAGAGAGAAATGCAGAGAGAGTGAGAGAGAAAGAGAGAAAAGTCCCTCATCGGCGTCGAGAGGCCAGCTCTATAAGAGAGTACGTCACCTTTGCGTGTTTACCTCTTTGCTGGACCGGTTTTCTCGTTTCTCTCTTCATCTTCGTATCTCCGGCTTCTCTCGCTCGCTCCCGCTTGTTTCTCCGCTCGCGGCTCCGAGATGCTTGACGCGCAGCAGACTCTCTTACACCAGTTCTCTCCGCTGGCTGGACCACGTGAGACTTCTTGCCTCCCCGTAGCCAGGAGGATTATGCCGTGTTGTATTTATGCGACGATATATACAACCCGTATGGGGCGTTTTGCGCGAAATACTGCAACTATTCCATTTTTGTCTTCTTCTTCTTTCTTTTTTTTTGTTTATTCCAGCGACAAATTTCGTTCACGAAAGAATTTCTCTCGATTGAGAATAATCTCGAAACTTTCCAGTTTCTGAGAAAAAAAAGAAAGGAAAATTCTAGTTCTTTCCCAATTTGGCTAATTGCGGTAATTTCAAGACGAGTTTACCCTTTTTTGGATAATCTTCGTCTTCGGGTCCGATAAAACGTCGCTAATATTGTCGCGCAATATCGTTAATAGGGTAGAGGGGTGACGAGGGGTTGTGAAAATGTATGGAATCAGTGGCTTTCCAAGTCGCCAATCACGCCGTATCGGTTCATCGCTTATGCTCGATTGCCGACATCGCGGTCTCTCCCAGTCGTTCATTAAGTACCACGCGAGATTTTTATCAAATTTTCTCATTATATTCCTATGACTCTCGTCGTCATTTTCATTCACACACACAGACACACATATATATATATATATATTTATTGTTTTGCCATCGGCAATAAATATCAAACGGTACTCGCTCGTTATTGCTCTCGCATAATCGCCGAAGCGGTGCGGAGTGAAATTTCTTCCCGCTACAGATAGGAGAGATCGTTAAAATCGCCCAGATTTCTTGCAACTTATTTACGTATTTATGCTTTACTTTCGTTTGCGAAATTGTGAATGAATCGAAAGAAAAATAAAGAAATCGAGACTCTCGATGATTTTATTTAATTATTTATTTTCTATTTTTTCAATCGTTATTATTCTTTTGTTTTTTCATCCAAACACAACGAACTCGCGCTCGAAACTAGGAATTCACGCGTACGCGCGTGGATCCATCCGTTGAACGATATACGACGTCTCGAGCGGTGTAAAGAAAAATAATAAAAAAATTAAAAAAAAAAAACGAATCGAGGAAAATATTCGAACGCACTTAACTTTTACGAGTCCTCGAGGCTGCACGACGGAAGAGAGCGCGAGACGATTCGCCTGTGTTCTTCGTGCTCGGTTTTATGCCTTTTCTTGATTTACGGAAGGTCTATATAGGTAATACAGGTATATATATATACCTACACATTTGTATACATATATACACAAATGTGTAGTTGGGTACTCAAGAGGGAGGAGAACCTGCGCGGAGGTTTTCTATTGTGTCCTGCCGAGAAGTTCGAGGTACGAGCGTGTGTAATGGGTCTACAAAGGGAACTCTCGAGAATCTTTATTCTTTTGCCTCTCGAGAGTTTCAGCATCCATACCACCGAGAGACGTAGAGCATAGAAGATATTTTGTCTTTTTCCCCCTCTCCCTCTCTCACTCGCTCTCGCTCACTCGGTCTAAGTTTCGAGAGAGACAAGAGTCACGTAAAAAGAGTGGCGGTACGAGCAGCCATCTTGACAGGCCCGAAGCAATTAACACTGGCCACACGTATATCACTTATGTATGTATATATGACATATAGAGTGCGCGTGGAATCGGTCACGCCGCGAGGCCTCGCTTTTCTTCGGAAATATGTACCTTGAACCCCTCCTCCCCCGAGCGTTCGTTGACGAGAGAACAGCTCGAGGCCTCGAGGAATGCGCGCTAAGAACGAGTTTTCGTTATTTTCAATTTTATTTTTTTTCGAAAATATGAATTTTATTTTAGTTCGATAAAATAATTGGGAAATTCATATTTTTGGAATTAAACATCGATAATTGATAAGATTATAAGACGATTGGATCGTTTTAAGAGTGAATTTCCAATCAGCGATACGAATATCGTGTGTACGAATAGATCGGTGCAAGAGAAATGCGATCAACGGTCGTTATACGCCTTTATAATCGAGCTAGATTACAAAAGACGTTTGAAAGAGAGTTGATTTATAGGCTGGATTACAATCGCAACAATATGAACTAATGGACATCGACCACCGGTCGTTAGTTTCATGTTACTCGTGTCTTTCGGTCGAAAATAAAAGGAGGATAAAAGAAAAAGAATTTTGATGTCCATACACGACTCGAAAACACTTTGTAGCGGCTTAGAAATTCTTCGCTGCCCACTGGTTGCGAGTATACCGCGCAAACTCTCGTGTCTCGGATCGTAAAACGCTCGTGATCACCGGTTGAATCGTAAGAGCTCGAACTCCGCTCCCTGCCGAGAGTAACGACAAGCTACGATCATTCGCACCACCCTGGAAACAAAATTATCCTACGTATATATATGTATGTATTTATATCTACGTGCATATTTTCTCTCCCTATATTTTTTCTCCTCGAATTTATTTTCCTACTGCCTCTTTCTACCTCGCCATTTTCTCGCACCGATCCCACCGTAGGTTCAAGGACGTTCGATCGAATCACCCTTCAAAATTGTTCTCTCCGACCAATCGGTGCTAAATTATTTTTTCGCATCGATAAAAACTGATAGGCAAGGCAATTCGAGAGAGGGTAAATAAAATATCGTAAAGACGAGGTCGGTTACGGAAAAGGATGGAACATGAGATCAAGCTCTCTCTCCCTCTCTTGTTCACATATTTTATATATCTATAGCTTAATATCGAGAACTCCTCGTAGCTTTCTGCGACTCGAGAACTCCCCTCTGAAAAAGGGTCTCCGAGTGTCTAGCCAAATACGCCCACGTTGAAACGAGAGAGACGCACTTGGCGAACCTTTTTGCTCGTGACAGTCGATCGTCCGGTTCACTGTACCTACTCCACGTAAGGGACTCGTAATTTTACCAACTCGACAAGAAACGTGAGTAAAGCTCGCGTTATTATTCTCCGTTATGATTTGACTTTTTAACAAAATTTCGATAACAAAATTCTATTTTTAAGAAAAAAAAAGAAATAAAAAATATTCGGCTGGCGATTCTTCGAATACGTTGCGTCGAGTATAATCTCTCCGGTTTCGCTCGTTCGTCGATAGCCGTAATATAAAATTTATCGCACATTCGTTATCGTAAAAATTCTGTTTTTTTTTTCACGTCGTACCGCGAATATCGCGTAGGGTACGAGCATGTGTGTTTTCTAGATCGGACCAGGGGGTGACTACAGCGGGAACATGAGTTCGCGAAATATATATATATTTTTTATAAGTATAAAAGTTAGCCGGAACAATCGTAACGTCGAATCCGCGACTTCAAACATCCAACGATGGCGAATGTACGTATACGATAGGTACAAGAGAATGAAATAAGAAATATGCATTATTACGGAGGGGTGAAGAATCTCTTTCCATATCGCGCGGAATATATTATAATTAATCCTTGCTCGAGGGTATCTACGGTAAGATTGATGACAGTTCGCTCGAGCGAAGAATACTGGAAGTGAAAGGAGAGGGAAAAGGTGAACATGGAGCAAAGATACGAGCAATTGCCATCTCCGAATGTCAACAGGAAAATATAATTTCTGTGTTGAGAGGAAGAGGGAGAGAACGGGATGAATAATCTTGAGTTTTTTGTTACGAGAGTACGAGAGAGATTTCTTGGTTCGAGCTTGTTACACAGCGGGTTGTCGCGGGACGTAAGTGCGACTCGAGGTTCGTGATAATAACAGCGTAGTATCACGTACTCACCGAGTAATAAATATTCGTATTCACGGGTGCCTCTCCCTCCTCCCGTTGCATAGGAAAAGTCAATTTTTATTACCACAAAATTTAACGACTCTTCGTCAAATCATCGAATCGGATTTAATATTTAACGAGTCCTTTCTGCATCGCGATATTTCTACCGAAAAGTGGGACAGGGTGGACCTTTGTGCCTACGAAATGAATTTTTCCAAGTTACAAGGGTCCAATATGTTGTAAACTCAATTAAAAAACAAAATAAATCAATCCTTTGTCCATATTTCGTAGTTCGTTACGCAGGCACGAGCACACTTGAAATTGGGGCAGGGAGAGAAAGAACGAGCATAAAAAAAGCCAACGTGGCAAAAGCTTGACTGTTTTGGTGCTTAGCCACGCGGATACGTGATCTCGTTGAAAACATTTTCGTACGGTCGGTGTGTTTATCCCTCGGCCCTTCGTTCCGGCAGTCTAAACAGCCCATGTTGCATATTAGAAATTATCGAACGAATAAAATATTTCGTACGCGTTTGATAAAAAAATAAAAAGTATGATTTTAATTCCACGATCATTTAACAAAATATAAATAATATATTTATATATAACAATACCGAATGAACCTTTCTGTTTAAACTCACGACCCGTCTCGTCCCGTCAGTCGTGCTCGAGATTGCCAGCGGCGGGGGTGTTACTCGCGAGCAACAAAACAAAATAAGGGAAGAAAAAAAGAAACGAGACCGCTGATGCGTATAGACTTTTTGGTCGTGTGCGTGGCATAAGAGATGGCTACTCACGGGTGTGCATGGACAGAGCGAAGGATATATAAGAACCACCTTCGGGGCAGCCATTAAAATTGCTAATTTCGGTACAAGGGTGTCGAGAGAGCGGTGAGGTCTGTTGCTGTGTGCCGACGTCTCTCGCAGCATCTCTCCTTCTCTCTCTTTCTCTCCATATTTCTCGTTCGTTCAACAGACACTTCTTTTAGCCTTTATTTCTTTCACCCCTCCTGCTCTTTCTCTCTTTCTCCGTCTTCCATCTGAAGAGCAGAGGAAGAATCGGAGCACGTAACCGAGAGGAGAGTCTCGTAGACTAGAAACCTTCCTCATCTCGTTTTACGCACGCGGTATAACTAAAAATTGGCCATTTCTCGAAGCAAAAGCACGTGGCCTTTTATTGCGTTCCTCGAGTGCAAAAAGTCGTTGTTTTTTTACGATTTGTCGATGGATATTAGATCACTGTTGTAGTTACGTGTATGCGTTTTCCAAGTTCTATACGTATATGTCCGATATACAACTACCGGTGTTATATATCATTAGCGAAGTTCGCGCGGGCGCTTCGAGGTGCAACTTTCTATTCGTCGTGTCCTGGAAGAGCTCCAAGAACGGGTTCTCTTTTTCTCTCTTTTTTTCTCTATCTCTCTCTCTCTCTTTCTCCTCGATAATCGCGCTCCTTCGTCCGCGACGTCGAGCGGGCAAATCTCGCGAGCCTTTGCTAATACACTGAAACTCGTGTGTTTACCCCGTGCACCGAGACGGAAAAAAAGAACAACAAATTGAGCCAATATTCGTTCCGTACCGAGCTCCGGTAAGAAAATTTAAAAAAAAAACAGCACGAAAAAAATATATTCAACCGTTAATACGAAGTTGAGAAATCTAGGATTTATGAAATAATGTTTTTTGCTAAGAAAATTCTTACTTGCCGCATAAATAATCAATGGGGGCGAGAGAAAGAGAAATGATTTAAATAGAGCGATAAAAAAATTCTCTTCCCGGATCTTTTGTTTTGATCGATTTGCAAAGAATGAAAGAACGAAGACGAGACGAATAGCTCGCATTCCATTTCTCAGGTTCGCCGCAGCACTCGAGACTAATTTTTTTTAGCGGGGTTTGACTAATCTTTGAGTCGCGGAACTCGTTCTCCTCCGTCCCTCGAACATTGACAGACGGAAGCATTGTGGGTTGTACCAAGTGCGATAATTAGTAAACGCGTGTATATAGATATTTCTTTATATATATAAAGTCTCTCCATCAGCGAGAGTTCTTATGGTCCCGGGGCGAGAAGGCTCTTCAAGGTAAAAGGCCTGCCGAATGGTTCGCGGGAGTCGTTCATTTACAGTCGTTCTATTCTTTTGCACCGTTTCCGACACCTCTCAGGACAATCTCTCCCTCTCTCTCTCTTTTACAATCTCGAAGCCCGGTCATCGCCGGCACAGAATTTTTTCCGCGAGTATTAGTGCCCCTAGAGCTTAGAGTCTCCTCCCCGGTAAAGCTCGCGCTTTCGCGATGGAGTTCGTTCTTAGTTAGCTGTAGAGAAAGAAAGAAGAAAAGAAGAAAATATAGAAAGAAAGAACGACGTCTCTCTTTCTCTCTCTTTCGCGGAATCACTCGCTAAACCACACGGTTGGTTGATTATACCGACGTCTGCGTCGAGTATACATAATACCTACGGTATAGCCCTCGATACCGAGAAAACATCGAAGAATTTATCCGCGTACTCTGGCTACGAGCCATTTTTTTTCTCTACGACAATGTGAAAATCCACGATTGTTCGCAAGTGTAGTTCATTCACGGTGCGTACGAACATTTCCTATAAAAGAAACTCCATTCGGGGGAAGATTTAACGCGTGATATGATCCCGAAACGTTAAATTATGCCGCGAGTTCCGTGAGAGTGTTCGGGGATCTCATGTTGATCTGTCTACATAAACGACGTACGTGAAATCGAATCGTAACGCGAACGATCACTAACTTGCAAATATTTCGTCCGATCTTTTCGAATTGATCGATCGGCTCGAATATATTTTACTAAATATATAAATAAACATATTTTTGATGAATTTGATCATAGGGGTTGTTTTAACACGGGTAATTAAGCGGAAGTGTCCAAAAATCGTATAGGCAGGGGGTTGTAAAGTTTTTATCCGAAAAGATACCTGCGAATACGAACAAACGATCTTCGGGAAGATAATAACTCGCTCGCGCTTTCCTCCTGTCCTCGAGAAAGCTGACGATTGCGCAAAAGCCGCGCAACTCGCAAAAGCTTTTTGTGGATTGCAAAAAAGACGGTGAGAAGCGTCGGGAAGAGCGCGATCGTAAATCAAGCCGGCGACACCGTGAAACGAACAACTCACCGATACGATTGGCCTCGAGAGAAATCTCCCGCGTTGCGATCCTTTCGTTACTTTAAGCAAAGATCTCAAACGCAAACCTTGGAAATTATCGAACGATTTTTTCCCGGATAAAATAAATTTTTCTCACTGGATGAAAAAATGAGGGAAAATTAAACTTACCAATTTCGTTCGTCGATCTCTTTGCGTCGAAGCGGCCATATTTTGTCTTGTTCCGGTCGATTTAAAATTGGTTGAGGTATTTTTGTTAAAAATTGCGCAGAAATCGAAGAAAGAGAGAGAAGGAATTGAGATATTTATACGCTATTTATATCGAACATGTCGAGCGCGTGTAACGATGAAAATTGTCCCCCTAAGGAGATACGAGCATTACGTGTGCAACACCCACATACACACACGTATGCGAGCGGTGTGTAATTTGTTTATGAGATCGCGAAACGTGATAAGAGGCGAAAAACACACGGTAGAAAATATACAAGGATTCGCGAAGCTCTCGAAAGACTCGTGCACACCGCGAGAGAGATATTAATCTGATCGGTGCCAATTACTCGACAAAGACTGAATAAATCGCCCCCGGAGTATTCTCACCCCTCTCTCTCTCTCTCTCTCTCTCTCTCTCTCTTTCGCAATTTCTTCGGTAATTTTACGATGTGAATCGTCGATCGTTGATTCAACCACAGCGATGAAAATCTGTAATCAAACTCACGATTAATACGTTCTCGGATGACAAACCTGTTGAAAAATCAAAAAATCATCACTAAATGAAAATCTTTTGATCGAAGATCGACTTTCCTTCGCGTCGCAATGTAAATTTATAAACGATCCAGGAATAAACAAACTTTCAGGATTCGGTGAGTTTCGTGAAAAAAAATACACAACAATAAAATTAAAGTCTCGAATAAAATAGAATAACGATAAAAAAAACGGATAAAATATCGTGAATGTTTGTGCTGCGCTATTGCGCTGCATACCGCGGCGAATAAAGAAGGTTCCTTTCTCTGGGTATTCGATGCGTTCGCCACGGAGTCCTCCGTAGGATAATTACTTATGCCAGATAGGATCTTCTTCGCTGAGGTTCCTCAACGAGAGACAAAAGGATCTCTCGGTGGAGATCGGCGGCGAATGAGCCCACAGTTGCGCGCAGCTGTGTGCGTCCCCTGTCCGCCGCGATAGAATTAAGGGGCGCGCATTCGAAGAAATGCGAGAATTCGATCCGACCGAACAGAAAATATCCTGGGAATATTCCTTCGAGGGAGAATCACTTTGTAGCGAATATATTTCTCGACCATGTGACGGCGGAGGGAAATCGGTAGTCGAAGTAAAAAAAAAAAAATAAGTGATTTCACGTGAGGCCTGATAAATTATCCGTTCTACAAAAAAAAACACAAAGACCGGCACGTGACAGAAGGACACGGTGTTAGATTTCTTGTTCGACATGGAGTTTCGTTATTTCTTTTTTCGACCACGAAACGCGCCGAATCCTTTCGCTCCCAGAAGACAAGAATTTTTCTTCAGGTAAGGAAGATTTAAGAAATTCACTTTTGAGAAGAAATTACACTCCGAACACGAGAAAAGTCAATTTTACAAGCTGAAAAAATATTTCCTTTTATTTATACGTGTTTAATTTTTTAACGTTCGATAAAATACAAATTATTCGACTTCTCGACGAACACGAGGTAATAATTTTTCGTCGAACGTTAAAAAATTAATCCTGAAAGGGAGAAAATATATTAAAAATGAATTAATAAAATTTAAAACGAAGCAATAATTTTTGGAACATCGTAAATGTGTTAAATTTAAAATTTTCCCCAGTTGGGTTTCCAACGAGATATACGAGGCGCTCTATTTGCCTAACATTAAAAATAACGACGCTATAATTGATCGTTGTGTGCTACCAGTGATCGGTACGACGATACGATCGTCTCCCAAAGTACGAAGGAGTTCGTGCAATGATAATTCTCGTATGTCGTGTATATTTTATTCGATCTCTTTGTTTATACGTGTTTAAATTGTTTCTGTGTGAGTGCGTGTGTGTTAACGGGCTATAAAATCGGGTCGCTCGGTAAACTCGTAGATAAGTACCCGCGAGGCGCGTTATAAACAATGTTACGATGGAAAAAGACGGAGCGTAGAAAAGACTTTTACGTCGTAATGGACCAACGAGGGTTGCGAACAAAACTCGAGCGTCGGGTTACAAACTTCGAAGTAATATTTCACAAATTTCATATCCCTGAATTTGACTATTTCCACGAGACGAACGATTCGATATAAAAAAATTAATATTCTCAAAAAAACAAGAAATCTAGCAAACGGGGGTTGGTGTTCTTGTATCAAAAAATTTCATGATACGCGTGTTCTCATTTTTTTAAATTCGAGCAAGCAACAAACTCACAAAAAAGCGACGTAACGAGTTTAATTTACGTGACTCTGTCGCAGCTGGTATTCGAGTTAACAATATACCGCTCGAAAACGGTTATTGTTTGTACCCGAGTCAAAGTTCAACGGGCAATATAAACGTTCCCGAGTGGATGATCCGGTTGCTCGGTTAGAAACACGAGAAGTCGAATAGACAACAAAAGTAATGAGAGGAAGGGGGGAAGATATATATAGATATATGTAAAAAGATGGAGAGGGTGGCCAAACGACCGAGCCAGCTCTATCTTATCGTCTCCGTGGCGCGTGAGAGAAGGATGGGCATATTCACGACCCTTCCCTCTTTCTCTGCCTCCCCCCTCCCCCCTTTCTCTCTTTCTCTCTCGCGGCACTCTCGCGTATCCCATTCTTGTAAAACAACTTGTAAAACGAGGACGAGACCGCGCGAGAGAGGATGCGCTCTCCGCAGGTCCGTCGCACGAGCTATACGATAAATATATATATATATATAAAGCCCGCTGTTTGAGCCGCCAGTTCCTATCGGTATAGCGAATCTATCGGCTCTCTCCTTCGCCAAGAGATTTTGCGAGGAGGAAAAAATTCGCGAATTCTTCCCCGTTCGCGAAAGCGTCTTAGGACTCTCTCTCTCTCTCTCTCTCTCTCTCTCTCCCTCGAGGAATAAATTGGTCTTGCTCCGGCGAAGAGAAAGAGAGAAGTCCGACGTTACATACCTACGGACAGCGAATAGTCTACAATTTGCATAAGTATACGGATCGCGGACTTATCGTTTCGCACGTTTTATATATATATGTGTAGATTCAAAGTACACGAGAGCTTAAATCCGTGGATTACAACACTCAAGGTAGCGAAAATCCACGGCAAACTGACCGAGAGTATTTTATCCACTAGCTGGGGGGCAGGGGAGGGGGCGGAGTAAAAGAATTTCACAGATTTTCTCGTAATACGAACGCGTTGTTACTATGTTGAAAAATAAATCGGAATATTTTTAACAAATTTGACTCGGTGATCTGATAAACAATTCTTTAAAAAAAACAATGATTTGCCCTTTTGTCGTGTGTGTTTGTGTATGTCTGTGTGTGAAGAAAGATGTTTACTACCTGCATTGGTGTCCGCGACGCGATCATAAATAAAAACTCGAGGAGAGAAGCAAAAAACCAAAATGGCGCCCTCTGCAACGCGTTTCTCGCCCGACCAGTGTCGACGTTTTTTGTTTCTTTCGTTTGTTCTTTTTTTTTCTTTTTTGTTTGTTTTTTAAGTGGGTCCCACCGCTAACAAACGTCACAAGATGGTTATCGGTCAGGCCCCGGCGTCGGTTGTATTATCATAGCAACCTTGCTTGAGGTCAGAACGCACGTGAACGGACTTCTCTTCCTTCTCGTAGGTATATGTTTGCGCACACCGGACGCGCGTCAACTCACCTGAAACAAGAAAAAAGAAAAGAGCGAAAGGTCAGAGAGCGAAATAATCGTGAGCGCCGCCTAATTTAATTGGTTGTTAGCAAGCTTGTTTGCGATCCTCTTCGTCCGAGTATCGGCGAGAGAGAGAGAGAGAGGGAGCGAAAAAAAAATAATCAAAATTATCCCGCGAACGTGCCCGGATGGCCATTTTTTCACCCTCTTTTCCCTCCCCACCGGCGCGAATCAACTTTTCACTTTTATCCCGAAAATTATTAACGGCGATACGAACATTCTCGCAAGGCCATCCGAGGACGCGCGAGGTCCAATTTTACAAACAGGAATTTCCGTCCGATGACTGTCCATAAAATATTCCGAGGTCCCTTATAGCTAATATTCGCGCGTTCCTCGCATTTCTCGCTGAAATGAGACAGAGACGGAGAGAAAGAGAGAGAGAGAGAAAGGACCTTCGTCGCGAATCTCGAAGATTCCACTCTATAAACCCGAAGGATTCTGCGAGCTGAGCACTCGCTCTCCGCCAAAGAGTCCTCGCTATCTTTTCCGCTAATGGATCTTCTCCTTCTCTCTCTCTCTCTCTCTCTCTCTCTCTCTCTCTCTCTCTCTGCGTCTCTCACTCCGTCTCTTCGCTTGACTTCCAAGCGACACTCGGCAAAAGCCTCGAGACGAGCCAAGTCGGTACGTAAGTAGGTTCTTACATATATATATATATAAGCCCACTGGATGAGACGTAAGTGAAGAGCAGGTACTGCACGTCACGTACTCGCAGGACGAGAAAGACTGAATACCAGCGAGTGTTGGTACAGAACACGTGTATACGCCAAGTACGTGACCTACGTGCGTATAATACACTCGTTGCGTACATTTTACAACACTGCGAGAAACGCGTTTGATACGTGCTGGAATATTACTTCTCTCCGAACACGAAACATCGCGCGATTAGCGAGTCCAAAAAAAATGATGCACATATATATATTCATGTAGGAAGCTATATATGGATGATGTAGAATGAAAATTAGTTGGCTCGTGTGGTTTACTTTTTTTTTAAATTTTCAATCGATATTCTCAATATCGGTTAGAGCTCGTATTTTCCCATTTCTACTGGATAATTTCGCAACGGGGGCCCTCGTCACGAATCTTCGTGATTCGTGGAGTCTTACCGAGAATCGCCTGTAGAGAAATTCTTCGTCTCTCTCGCGTTCAGAAGCGCTGCAACGCGGCCAACGTGCTTATTACCGGTACGGATCTTCGCTGGTGGGCAAGAATCGTGCCGGTCGTCTTCCCGCGGCCATAAGCGCACACCGAGCGCAAATATCGGGCGCAATTTTATGGTGTCGATACACGTTTATACGTCACACTCGAGTCGCGGGGTTTAAATCGTGAGAGAGCTTCTTTTGAACGGCGGATTTATTCCGAGATCCTTTTGCTTCCCGTATCGTCATTTTGATCAAAGAGGAATTTTTTTATTTGAAAACATTTCATATTAGAAATAATATTGTAAACAAATGGGCAAAATTTGTAAATAAGAACTGCGGAGCTGACTTCGTTTCGTCGAGGGAGCTGGGATGCACGAAAAGTGCATCGGTTCGGAGTCACGGACTTATAATTGTCTACTCGACGGCATTCCACGTGCGTTAAAGTTATCGTGGCAGGATCAACGTACGTTCGCGTCTCTTGCTCTCTCGCTGATGCAGCCCCATGAGTGCATTCTCCTTATCTCCCTCTTTCTCTCTTTCTCTCCGAGTGCATCTCGAGAGTTTTAGGCGCTTCACGCGAGGCTGCTCGCTGGCCATAAGCCGCGTAAGCGACGACGAAAAGAAGGATATATGGCTCCGGCGATCGTGAGGAAGGATTATACCTGAAAACTCTCCAGCGACCATGTGGAAAGGAGAGAGGAGAGAGAGAGAGGGAAAAACGCCAGATAAAATCGTCGTCGCGGAACGCTCGCTCTCCTCGTCATAAACGGCCGATCTCCCGTCGGAGATATATCTCGTAATCGTTGCTGCGTGCATTTTTATTTTTTAGAAAAAAAAAGAAACGATATAAAACCGTACGATACCGGCCCAGTAAAACGCGCGAGGAGTTTATGATCGACGGCCAATGAGTAATAAACAAAAAAATATCAAACATTAACAGTATACGGCAGGCATCATTAAAGTTTAATCAAACGTTTAATCGTATTAAAAACAAAAAGAAGAAAAAAATTTGATAGAAAAAATGTTCATATAGATGGAAATTAATCGAACAAAAAATATTGATGGAACGTAATTAATTAGCGCAATTAATTGTGTGTTTCGAGAACTGACAACTAATTTATAACGGAGGCAACTAATTTTCTCCCGTCATTTTTTTTTGTTTCTCTCGCTATGACCTCCCGGCTATTTTAATATTCAAACGATCTCTCGCTGAGTCAAATAATTGATCGGAAAGAGCCCACTTTTTCGGCACAACGAAATCTTAAACGGCGATCGTTAAAAAAATGTTAATGAACGCTCGTACAAAAACGAATACATAATAATTCCCACATTTTTTTAACCAACTCATCGTCTTCGATACGGAAAATATTCTCGTTGAATTCCCATCCGTATCCATTGTCTTTTCCTACGATCGCTACGGCCCTATGAGAAAAGTATTTTTCGTCCGGTCGCGAAGAGTGCCTCTCTTTTCGAGATCGATCGTTCGATCGATGATTTTTTTTTCCTCGATCCCCACTTCGACCACTCGCTCGAAGGTTTCGTCGATCATTCTGACTCGTAGGCTAACAACAGCCTGCTAACCGTTGCATGCATTTACGAAAGCACACACTCTACCTACTTCTCTCTCTTTCTTTCTCCCTTTCTCTCTCTCTCTCTCTCTCTCTCTCTCTCTCTCTCTCTCTCTCTCTCTCTCTCTCTCTCTCTCTCTTTCTCTAGAATAAAAGGGAGTTTGAAACCGATCGAACGAGGCGAGTCGACAGGCACAAGATTCCTTCGAGATTAGCCCCGGGACAATGGCGAATCACCCGGTATACTTATAATATACATATATGTATATTGTACGAAAGAGTCACTTTGTATAATCTCGGGACAGCAAACAACGAGCCTTGCACCTCTCTCGCACGCTTATCATATTCTTATTATTAATTTGTTTTGCGCGTTCTCGCTCTCGTGCTCAAACTATTGCACGAAAACCAGTTTCTTGAGCGTACCAACTCTATAAGAGAGACGCTCGCATATACATATATGAAAATTATACCAGGTAGAGCACATGGTATCTTAGGTGTAGGATTACGTAGCTCGTTCTCCTCGTCGAACCAAAAAGATTCCTTTTTCCTCGAGTTTCGTTGGAGCTGGTAAACAAAAAAAGCACGACGAGCTACCTAACCGAAATTGTCTTATCTAACTCGATCGCTAAACCGGATTACCCGAGCTAACGTTAAAAAATTGTTCTACGACGAAAACTTTTCGTATTTCAATAATATTTTATTAATTTAAAGTGGCTTCGGACTGTTACGTAACGATAACCGGCACTGACACGACAATTTTATACGTATGTTTCAATTGCACCGGTCGGCATCCCCCCTCTTTTGTCTATAAACTCTTTTTGGACGAAACAAAATTTAACCTCCCCTTTATGATATTCGTATATTTTATTCGCTCGTTTTATTACAAAGTTTTTGTTCGTTCGTTTGTTTAAAAATCATGAAGTACCGTCGATCGTATACGCAGTTGTCCGGCCGAACGCGGTGTACGGTGAGTCCGTTATAAAATCTATTAGAATATGTAGTTGGACTGAAAATCTGACTCGACGTCGACGGGATCCCCTTGCGGTTAAACCACGGGTCAAACAAGCGCGGCGGCAAAAGAGCGAAGCGAGTCGAATTTCCCTTATCGTGAGTTGTGATCTCGAAACCGGCTCGCGGGGTTCCCGCGGCTTTCTCTCTCTCTCTCTCTCTCTCGCTCACCATGGTGAGTTTAGGTTCTCGAAGAAACTGAGCTCACGAATACGAGCTTGTCCGTATTCATATACGCGTATATAAATATACAAGCCCTTTTCTCTACCCTCATATAAATTTTTCGTAAAGTCTCATTCCCCCTCCCCCACCCCCAACCCCCCGAAAGGCGCCGCGTGTCCTCCCAAATAGTCGCGGAATCGCGGACATCGATGAACCGAAAAATCGCGATCATCGAACAGGAAAGAACGAGAAGAGAGCAAAGTCTCGTTGGCAAAAACCTTAAAAGGTTTTAAAGACTACAAATTCAAAAGGAGAGTGGGGGGTTAGAGTCGTTGATACACGAGGAATGACCGGTCTTTAGTCATTATTTATGAATTTGGTGCGCGGTCTTTTGCGAACGAAAAAGGAGACGGGGTGGGTATATAGGACGTCTCGGACCACTTAGATTTCAAAGTGGAACCCCTGCAAACCGGATAAAATATCTCTCGCGGCGAGAACGTCCTCTTCCCTCGGACGTTTTAATGCGCCTCGAAGGCGGAGCTCGCGCACGAACGGTTTTACCACGTTTTCAGCGGAGACCCTTGGCGCGTCCTCACCACTGATTTGTGGACAGGTTAGAGACAAGGACCTCCGACGAGATATAACTCTCGCTCGAGTCAACATTAATTAATCATCCTGTGCCACTTGTATTATTTTCTTGCAAGAAACAAACAATTCACATTTTAATTAATTACTCGTGCTCTCATTATTCACTAACATTGAAATCGCATTTTTATGGAAATATCAATTAATCCATCGTAATAAAAAAAATCCCCGAGACACGAAATAACGAAATTATTTATGTTAAAAAATCCAAGATTTTACCTGCAACGAATAGAATTAAGATTGTCAAAAAATTCGTCTTTCGAGAAAGTTTATTCGTGGCCCATCTCTTATTCATAGAAACGTCTGGAGATAAAGTGTCTCGTATCGTCGAAACGTAAAGTCGAGGCTCTTGGTTGGAGCCCCTGCCAAATATTAGCACAGCCAATGCAGCTGTTCTCGCGTGCCTGCGTATGTCCCTGAATCCACCCTTAGCCAGCTCTCCCTTCGACCTGATAATAAGTCAGACTCGAGACGAAATAATATTTTTCCCGTATCCTTTGCAACATATCCACAGGTATATCTTGGCTGATATCTGTGTGTGCATTCACACAGATTTCCACGAACCACCGTGGTCGCGTACACGGTGAGACGGATCTCGATCGTCTCACGGACATCGGTGCGCGACTAAGACGAGGTCGCCAAGAAAGAGAAAGAGAGAACGAGTCTCGCGATATCGAGAGTAGTCCAGTGATTAGATAAGGAGTCTTATTTTTTTCTCTTCTCTGTGTGCAATAAGATCACAGGCTGTAAACAGTCCGATATGTAATACTCGCATGCTCTATATCGAAGGTTGACCCGTGTCAACAAGCAACTGATTGCGTTTGAAATATTTGTCATGCACTAGGTACCACAGGTCCACGATACCGGAGATACCACGAACGTTATTAATAAAACGATGTTTTCCTATTAAAATGTGAATTGTGTTTTATTCATCCATATCCCGAGCTGAAATTTTCGAAATAAGCCATTTAATCAAATTTATCATCGATCGAAATACGCTTTGACGTAATTACGATATTTATACGATCGATTTTTTTTTATATTTCGTTTTATTCGAACGGTGTCGTATGTAAATACACGCGTCTCTTTTAAATTTCGTCCGGAAGGAGGTCGGTGTACGTGGGCGTATACGAGCGTACTATAAAGACGAGTCATTTACTACCGCGTTCTTATAGTGCGTTATAGAGCCATTGAGAATTTATGACGTTATATCGAGAGGATGGATAAAGCCGTGATTACCCGTGATAGGTGCAACGAAAATTGAATATCGACAGCGCGGTTGTTTATCGTACGAGCGACGAATGAACTTTGCATCGATTCGAACTACTCCCACGACGTTCTTAAAAGTACGATGCATCCTTCATCGGAGGATCATCGATCATTTTGCCCAGCGGGACAATTTCGTCACGGGTTTCCCGTTAGTTTATTTATACGTCTACGCGTTCGATTATCCCGAAAATTAAATTGATTAGATCGAAGAAGTATACCGACGCGTCAATCAAGTACGCGCACGCGTACTCTAACTCATCTCTCTTTTTATTTTATTTTTTTACAATCTTATTATCTCGCGGGTTTGGACGAGCCCACGCGTTCCGGAAAGTACGGAGTCTAGTACATAATGTACCTCGAATCTCTTGGACGCGTGTCCCACTTATTTTTTAAGCTCTCGAGCACTTCCTTTAGCCTGATGGCTTATAGAAGCGAACCAAATTGTTTCTCGCCTCTCTCTCTCTCTCTCCCCTACATTGTAAAGGTCGCGGGTGCGTCGTGAGGATTTCGAGTCGCGTGCGCCGTTGCGAGAGTCTAGTACTTCCGGTGTCCATAATGAAAAGATAAACTCCGTTTCATTCATAACTACAACTGTACAAAATTTCTCAAGGTCGAAATGTTATTCTAAAATTGACAACAAAAAATTAAATATTTTTTTACAAATTTTTTGAAATTTTATTTCTAAATATTTTTGCAATTTTTATGTACGATAACTGCTGTCACTTTGTACGCTGAAATGCACTTTGGGCATGTTCGCGTAGAATCGCGCAAACACGAACGCGCGCAAGTTTCCCAGAGGTCGTAGCTATTAGTTCTTAGTTTCTCTCTCTCTCCCTCTCTCTCTCTCTCTCTCTCTCCCCCTGTCTCTCTCATGTTTCCGCATGAATTTCATAGGCTCTTGGTCCATTGTAAAAAAAAGATTTCGCGAAGAGCGGGCTGTAAAAGAACGCGACGCTCAGCGGGCTGTATTAGCCACGAAGTAACGTCGAGCCAACCTGTGCCCTCTATTAACGCGTGGTAGACAAATTGCCCAAGGTAGTCGTTGGTATGCGCATTCGCGAAGGTTATGCGTGCCTTCGAGGAGAGAATCCCGGCGAACAGCGAAACATTGCCCCTTAAGAAAAGCTTTACGTGGGAATTCGCCGTCCGAAAGATCTTCATGAACGGTAACAACGACGATGAATTACGGATATAACCTCGGCGTTAATAATATTATACAAGCACTTGGCGAGGAAAACTTATATTGTTACGATAATACACGGTAAGTACATAGATATTCCTTTCTCGCACTTTGCCCCAAGCTAAACAAATCCAACCATGCGCCACCATTATGCAGAAAAATTATCGGGGCAACACCAAAAAAAAAGACACAAACGTTCATTCGACGTTTCTTTATTTTATTATTCATCATTTTATTATCCTCCATTATTATGATGATTTTTATTCAAACGCGCATAACGTTCAGGAATAATTTTGAATAAAAATAATAATGATAATCGAGCGTGATGAATTGATGGATGATAAAATTATTCGTCGATAGTAAAAATTTTATTTAACCCTCCGCGCTGGCCAGCATCCACGAGTTCGTGAGGATTGCGAGTCGAGAAGACGAGCTAGTGGTACGTTCGGCTATAAAACTATAAAACGTACGTACCACGAGTTGAATCTCTTTCGATACTTTAGCCGATACGCGTTAGCTTGCCCAACCATCGAGATCTCAAACGATCCTGTGTATGTATGTATGTATGTATGCCGGCCGGGCTGCTTTCGAAAACCAGCCATTAGACGCAATTAGGCATGCATCATAGGCCCGCTGGAACGAGATACCTTACATGGCCAGAAGTTATCGTCTGTCGTAATGGTACACGCGCCACTGTGCCGGTGTTTCAGCCGTTCCTACTGAATCCTGGACTATCGTTCGTCCGCCCGATAGAATAAATAGTATAAGAGCGAGGAAGAGAACGATAGACCGACAGGCGCGAAGCGTGACAACCTCCGTACCTCGATAGCGAGTTACAACGTTCTCGGTGAAAACGTTAATTTTCTTCCAGCTTACGAGAATGTTGTCGGCGATTTGCCATCGGGCTAAATGCCGACGATAAATCGATTAGTAGACTCTCGTGGTTGGGGTAACGAGTGACAGTAAACTCTGGACTGACATTTTTGGTGGAAGGATAAAAAAACGGGGACAATTTATAAATTTGCGTTTGAATCGAAATATTTTTTCATCCGACTCTCTCTACCTCTTGTCTCAGAATATCGGTGGGTTTGTTCGATAATTTTTTACTCTCGTTCGAAGTGTAGAGGTGGTTTATTGCAACGAGTACGAAGGTTGGCGGGGGTCAGGATTAACGACCAAAGCCCGGAACCGACTCACGTGTACAGACACGAGTAAGGTCAGAGTAGACTCGATGATCGTAATTATCCCAATCGTTATAAATCACCGTTCTACACTGGCGCTATTCATATTCATAGAATCGATGCGTCACGAATAATCTCGTGTCTGGTATTAGTTCGAACATTGGTAAAATAATTAAACGCGTCTAGCGGAAGCAAACCGAAAGTGCTTTATCGTATTTCGTTACACAGTTCGACGACAATTTTATAGATTGACAGTCTAGAGATATAATAAAAATTTCAGAGAAAAAACGAATTTGTACAAAAAATTATTAAATGACAAAATAATTATCAACAATTATAGTTGAAATGTAAGAATTTTACTCTTCGGTTAATATTTTAAAGGAATATTGTTGAAATTCAGTCGATCGACGATCGTTTCGAAAGTCATGAATTCGATCCAGGTCTTTACCGATCGAGGGAATAAAAGACTCGTATTCTATATTATATTGTCGCGGTACGTTCTCTTCTCCTCTCGGGTCGTGACTCTGATAACGGGGCTTTCCCATAAGAATGCGGATTACGCGAGAGAACGAGAGAGAGAGAGGAGAGGAGAGCAGTTTGGTTGATCGTCTCCGGTAGAGGTGATGCTGGACACGACGAAGTCCTCTATCTCTCTCTCTCTCTCTCTCTCTCTCTCTCTCTCTCTCTCGATCCTGATGAAGGCCGTCGACCCCAGCAGAGTATATAGTTGGTATATAGACACGCGCGGGCACGAGAAGAAGATCGAGAGAAGGAGCCAGTGGCGAGAGAAGCTGCTTCAAGAGTTCCTATATATTCCTCTCTCTCTACGTCTATACGACGCTCGAACAACGTCGGAGTTCCTAGCCGCTTGGTAGATACACACGCGAGGTATCCATTGTCGTGAATCTTGGCCAATCCATACATTTATTTTCTTTCAAAAACTCCACGGTAGAATATTACGAGTTAACGCCGTGCGGTCACGCAATTCAAAATTTTATTCCATTCTCTCTACGCCCGTGTCAATTTTCTCGGTAACGTTCGTACTCGCTCAAATATTTGTCGCGCGAGTCTTTAAAATTCGAGCAAGAGCAAACTTTTAGCCCGTCCGTGTCGACGAATGCCATTATTTTTTTAACTTTTTAACCGCGTGATTTAAGTACTCTCCGACGAACGAGCGAGAATCATACGTGGCCTTCGAACTCCGCGAGCGAGGATGAAAGAAAAAAAAATGTGAAGAAAAAAAAAAAAGATCTAGACGAGCCAGCGACTACTTGGCGGACTCGTCGTAATTCCTGGAGAGACTAATTAATGCGCGAGTGAGGCCAAACCGCGCGAGCAGGATTAGTTCCGCGAAACTTTTCGACTATGACCGCGTAGAGAGAAGCGAAGGCTCTTCGTACGCGTCTCTCGTGACGTAGGTGAGAATAATTTTTCATCGTCCTTTTTGTTCTACTCTCGCGCATAATAGCCGGAGCAGTTGTCTAACGTTCTACTTTTACGCTCGATTAGTTACGCACAATCGAATTGGCGACGTCGTTCATTGTATGGGGGTTTGTATGTCAGCGTGTGTGTGTGTGTGTGTGCGAAGGTAAACCGTGGAGAACGTGCGGTATGCGCGAGATTATACGGATGACGAGTGAGTACTTGAAGACGCCATTCCGGAGAACGGGAAACCGTTTACAAATAGAGGCCGTCCGCGAGCCTCGAATACCCAGAAATCTTGCGGCTGAGTTCGCACCGAGTGCAATTAAAATTTATAACTTGGACGCGATTATCTGAAAAATGTCTAGCAATTTGTTGAATCGGTAGATATTTTTTCCGCAACGCGAGAGATCGTAAGTTCGACGCTCGTGTACAAACGGCGCGCGACTTCCTCGAGAGCCGCTTCTCGCTGGCATTCGGAAGCTGCGACTGCTCCGTCGATAAAACGACGGTACCGGTCCTAACCTCGAAAGAAACTCCGTCGGTACAGCGAGCGCAGTTTTATCGACTGTAGAAACAGCCTTACCGACGGAGTTTGAGATTTCTGGCAGAGATCTGTCTTACCGGCAGGAAAGAAATCTGTTTTAACCGGCGGAGTTTTCGAAGCTAGTCTCAGCCGCATCTTCAGGTGTTTCCCTTACCAACGAGCATGCGTAGAACGAATCGAGGGTCCGATCCTGCTCTAGGATCCAGCCCCGTCGTAAAAGTGAAAGTGTACTTGTTATATTCGTTGTTTTTTTCCCCCGTGTTTATCTCTCGAAATCAAATTTAAACCCACGTACGGGCAATTTCGTGGAATTCTTCAAAGCGAATTAGTAACGATGTTACGAAGGATCGTGCAGCCGTGGCGAATCTCGCGGGGGCGAGTCTGACGAGAGTCGACACCGCGAGGAACCGCGACTTGTGCTAAATCAACGCCATTATGGTACCACGCTTCATTGACGTGTTTATAATGGTTTCTTTGATCCCCGCCCCAACGCTTTATAATCCAAGACAGATGTTTAGCGCTCTCCGGAAATTAATAATAGATCTTTGTTAATACGCGTTCGCGCGAAAGATTGCCAACATTTTCAAATAACCCGCCGACATTAGGAACGAAATATGAAACGTTTTATCGGAAGGCCTTTTAAACGTGATTTCGCGACATTGGATTATGTTCGTTGGCGCATGTGTGATACGGAGACGCGACGTTGTACAGTCCTCGAGGAGACTGACGTTACGAGGAAAGGTAGGGCGTCATGGATGAGAGCGTTCCAAGTAGAAGGAAGCAAGGTAGGCAGGCAGGCAGGCAGGCAGGCAGGCAAGAAAGAGAGGGAGAGAGAGAGAGAGGCCAGGCCAACCATAGAGTGGACGAGCTTATACGGCGATGAGTTCCACGAGAGAGAACCCTCCCCCCACCTCCTCATCGACCCCATCGTTCACAAACGTTTCGGTCTCTCTTGCCATGAGAAGGCGAAGAAAAAGAAGAAGAATGAAAAGAAAAAAGAAAAAAACGAAACATGGCGACCTCATTGTTTTACACTCACGGTGTGTTCACGTATAATGCACGCCCGGCCGGATAAGATAGCGCACAGCGAGGTAGTCCGCGCGGGCGAAAGACGAGGAGAACACGCGCCGAGGAGCCGGTTGTGTCGAAGTCGCGAGTGTGTAAACCGGTGGTACACACCATATATACGCGAATGGAGGGAATGAAGAAAAAAAAACGTTACCGCGTTACTCTCGTACAGTCCGCGTACTCGTTTGTCTGTAATACTGGTATGAAGACTCGCTGTTATGCTGCACGAAACTATAGTCTTCTTGTCCTCCCTCTATCTCTCTCTCTCTGTGTGTGTTTCAACCCCCCCCCCCCCCCCCCCTCCCATCTTTAGAATAGCAACGACTCCTCGTAGACGATGCAGAAGGACTCGTTCTCGAGCGACGACTAGAGAGAGAGAGAGAGAGAGAGAGAGATAGAGGTGGGGAGAGATTCCTTGGCGCATTGTCACACTCATTATGCATGCCAATTTCTTTCCATCGCGTTTTGCTACCTACGACCGCACGAATCTTGGAGACTTGAAAAATTCACGAATGAACTTATCGACGATTTTATTTTCAACCGCGTGGAAAATGTTGTTGATAGAATTTTCCGGTCTGTCGTTTATCAGCGATGTATTTAGTAGATGCTTGTTTCTCTCGGGGGTTCACACGAGTGGAGTATTAAACGAGAGAAAAACAGTCGGTTAGAGGACTCGCAGATCGGCAAGAGCCATCTGCTCGTCGTCCTGACAGTGTTCTGCCGCTCTCGGCAGGTTAAACTTTCCCAAGTAGGCGTCAGCCTGTCCTGCATACCTCCTTTCCTACAACGGGAAAATTTACCATTATTGCACCCTCTACCGACGCTCCTCCATCGATGCAGTGGCAAGGGTAAAAAAGACACAGCCTCTCGAAAAATCCCTCGAGGACCATCGAGACGAATAAGCAATTTTTTTTTTATTCCTCTCCACCTTGCAACGATCGAATTTCATTTTCATTATTCGCCCACTGTTGAAAAAAATATTCAAAGGGTTGGAGAATCGGAAGTAGGGGATGTTTTCGCCCCGAAACTAACGACCCTTCCTCTAGGCGGTTCCTAGATCGGAAGTTGAGATAAGATTTCCGTCCACTTTTATCTCGCACACTCGTACGAGAGATGGGAAGTGGAACAAAGACACGAGCACCCCGAGATTCTTCTCTCTCGTTCGTCGTCCTACCGTGTAATCGGAGCGCCCCCTCGGATATCTCCGCGCGAAGCGCGAGAAGAGGACTGGGGGCGCCCTCTCTATGCGGGAGAAAAGTCGGACACGGTGTGAAAGGCTTGTTTTTTTTTATTTTGCACTGAGAAAATGCTGACTCGTAGGAATGACGGAAATCTTGAGTCGAAGCTGACGAGAAATCGTTGCAGCTGCGACACGAGACACGTAGAAATTCTATATTATTTCGCGGTATTAAATGGCGTCGGTGACTTTTTGCTGAATTGCCTTCCGAGACGTTGAACACTCGTTTGTCAGAACAATTTTTCGTCAAGTCTTCGTTTCATTTGGATTATTTGACGATAAATTTATCAATCTCGAAATAAATAACACTTAACGATCTGTTACTAGCCGCGAGGCGCTTGAAAAAATGCGCATAGACAGTTATTTTCCACGAATTTGGAATTCATTGACGAGGCTAAACCGACATTTGCGAAGCTTGTGTTTCGTTCGTATTTTTTATTTCTTCGTCGAGAAACGCGTGTTCGATGGTCGACGAAAATCGAGCTCGCCTCATGCGTGGAGAGTTCGTTGACTTTTTTTCAGCCAATTTGGTTTTTTGAGTCGCGATAGGTCGAGGCCTGGGGTTACCAAAATGTTTATTAATGCCGGAAACAATGGTCGATTACGAATTTAGTTTGATTCCTTCTCTGTCTCTCCCCGTCGAGAGAGAATTTGTATCTATTGGCAGAGGAATATTCGAGCTCGTTTATATATTATGCTGCTGTTACGATCGATCGATGATCGATCGATTGATGCTCGATCGTTTCGCAAACAGGATTGTCATAAGACTCGAGTAACTCGCTATTTTTAAAACAGTCGCCATGTTTATAGAAGGAGAGGGAGGCAGACAAAGACATAAAAAATTGATAATTTTCTAACAAAACAGTGTATCGCCTTTGTTTTAACGCATTAATTTTTTATCCGACTAATACCTACAAAGCGATGTCATATATCCTCAACTACAACGTGATGGAATTTGCAAAAATAGCAATGAAGCAAATTAGATATACAAGCATATATGTATGTATAATACAATTCAGCATAGACGGACAGACATCACGACGGATTGAACGATTAAACCCGAGACTCTGTGGGGTATCTTACGACCAACCAAACGCGATATATTCATTCTCTCGTACAGGGTTACAATAAAATTTATCGCGAGTCTTACCGTCTACACCCCCGACCTAACAGCCCTTATTTCAATTAACAATAATTAACCGTTTTTTAAAAATAATTATAATTGTAAAATCGTGTATTGTTTATCTTTTTTCATAAATTTTTTTAACGATCTTCTTTCCCTCTTGGAGCTTGATACGCACATGACGGATCTCTTTATACATAACGCATATACAAGTCACTCTTTATGGAGCATCTGGCTCGAATTACATCGGCTCGATGTTTTTCCTTCGCGAACAGTGATGTATCGTGTCCTGGTATGACCCTCGATGCCCCAAATTTCTACCAAGACGGTAGTTCGGTACTTGAATAATTAAAAGAAAAAAAAGAGCGTTCAAAAACACAGTCGTTCTCTTCGATAAATTAATGAAACGGACACCAACGGGTGGGACTGCAGGTTTTGCAAAACCTGCAGTCCCTCGGTGGTGAACGACGTTCTTTTTTTTCCTTTTTTTTTTAAGTTGCGATGGTGGGAGGTACGATCTCTCGAATCTTTAGAATTCTTTGTCGGTCGTGCCCCTGGGAACTTGACGGACGCGGAGGCTGTTTTGCCGGGTGTATATAGCGGACGACTCGCTTTGTGGTGAAACGCCGAAGAAGACGCGGTACAAAGGGAAAAAAGACTAAATAAAAATAATGAACGAAAGGCGCCCACGAATCGTCGACGAAATATCCGGGTTACTCGAAATCGCGATGCAGCAAAAATTAATTCCCCGAACAATATCGTTTACTCGCGATTAAAAATAAAAAATCTCGTCGAAACGATCGATCCGGCAGGAAGTGCCAAAAATCGCGAATCAGCAAAAACAAAAAAGAATCATTCCTTCGATGAACGACATGTGTAATTCTTAAAAAAAAACGTCCGTCCTCGATAATCGGTCGTACAGGATATCCGATGAATTTCAATGAACATTCGAGTAATGTACACTGAACTCGACGAGTGGGGGTTATCGAGGTAGAGCGCGTCAGTTTCTCTCTCTTTCTACCTTCCTCGACGAACACCTGCAAGTTCCTTCTCGCGTTCGTACGAATAAACGCCCACAGCCTTAAACGAGCTCGTGAAATTTGTTGCCACTACGGTTTATCGATGCCGTAACAACAATTGTTTGCATAGAGGCTTTTTATTTTTTATTCTTCGTTTTACATTTACAGAAAAAGAAGAAGAAACATTTCTTTTTCATTCTCGTTCGTTACAACTCGATATAAAGTTTGCACGAAGAATAAAATTTACACGAATGAAATATATTTTTTTATTAAAGGGTTGAACTTTGCAAAATAGCGTTGGCCCATTGACTTCCGAAAATAAGCGGAAATTCCGATGAATATAAAAAGCGAGAGCTGCTGCTGCTGCTGCTGTTGTTGCTTCGTCAAAGGTGTGACTTTGCTGAGAAAATGAGATGGGCATTAGCCATAAGCTGTTGTGATACGAAAGGTGTATATAATACACGTATAGCGTGAGGAATAAAGTACAGGTGTGTGTCCAACACCGACAGTAGGCAGGGTAACGCAAGAGAGGATGTCGTTACGTAATCATCACCATTGACCAGCTTTTGCCTGCGCCTCGAGTTTTTTTTTCACGAATATTTCTTCGTTTCAATCAAATAAATTCATCGAAAGGTGCCAAAAAAAACGTAAAACCGTACTCGATCGAGACGCGTGAGAAGAATTCAATATTTTTAAGCGAAAGCGAGAAAAAAAAATGTTTTTCAAGAATCGTACGACCGACGTTATGACGCGAGAATTTTTTATAAGCACCGGGATCTTTGATAGCGTGACAGCGAAAAAAAAAATCGCAGGAAACAGGACAGGGAGCTGTCGGGTGTACGCGTCGTACTTGAGTATCGTGTCGTTTTTTTACACATACGCAGCGAGGGAGGGATCAACGGAGAATTTGTTACAGCGTATTGTACGAGAGGACGCGAATTTTTCCAAGATGGCAACACCTTGAGACACGCCAACGCGCTGCATGCCAGCGACAATTAAAATGCGACACGAACCATATCGCGCTGAAATTAATGTGAGATTTATTTCTATATATATATATATTCTCCTTCGTTCCGCGAGAGTGTCAACGATCTTTCAGCACGAGAAATCAAGGAACGTTGCTTTCCCTCCGCTTCGAACTCCCGTCTACGCTTTTGTTTACCCATTAAGAATTCTCATTCAAGAACTTCGTTAAATAATATTTATTCTTCTGTTTTTCTTACAATTAATTCTCGCATCGAATAGTTTAATTAATTGGGTGAAATTTGTTATTTCAATCAAAATACACGACGAATCGCGAGTGTAGAAAATCTTTCTCTCGGAAGGTTAACGATGCTAAAAATCGGTGAGTTTGTAATGAGATTAGACGGAGTTTGTACCAGTCTGGCGATTCGCGAACGTTTCCCTAAGCAAGTTTAACAACTTTCACTTCGCAGCACAGTGCTCGTAGTACACACGCAATATGTGTATATATATAATGGAATATGCGAAGTACGCTTACGTAGCTCAAGTGGAGCGGACGTGGGGCAGATCTCGCCTATGCACCGCCGTATGCACCGCCGTATGCACCGTCGAGCGTATACTCGTATATAAATCTGTGCGGTAAAACAGACACAAAGACGCCGTACCTGGGCCTCGCAGGTAACGCTGTCTGCGTTACCTGCGAGCTGTGTGACCTTTTGCGCGCGAAAATGCAACGCGACGCGGTGCATTTTCTTTACAACGTGTTTATTTCTTTTTTTTCTTCTTTTTTTTCATCCTTATCGTGCAAAATCCTCGTATAGTTGGTAAATTCACTTTTCCTTCCTCTTCCTGTGGGACACACGCAGCTGCAGGGACATTTTACGAGAAGATCGATCGTACGATCTTTCCCTCAATTGTGAATAATTCACACGATTTCTCGATCCGATCGGTTGCTACATTGCTTTAATGGCAAAGATTCATGGAGACAGGCGATTCTTCAAGACCCTCGAGTAAAAACGAATTTTTGTGTAGAATTTCCTCCTCGCCTCTCGGACCGAGGCGAATCACGCGAGATACTCTTCGGAAACGGGTCGGGGTCTACGTACGCCAACTTACACGTGTAATATCGCCTGGGACTGTAGTAGCCGAGACGAGATGCGCGTGGGCGAGGAACTCTCGATGCAGCGTTGAAAACAAAAAAAAACGTGACGACTATAACTGATACACTCGAGAGTTTAAACTCATCTGTATGTCTCGTTTATACATTTTTTTTATGGTAATAGTTTGTCCCGTCGGATAAATTAAATCGGTACGGAAGTTCGATTAAAATGCTAAGTAATTAAAAAAATTATAATTTGTATATTGCATTCATCGTGAATTTTGATTGATAATAAAAAATAGGAAAAATTCGAGAACTAAATATATCGTGTAGATAAACCGCGAGCCGATCGTATTCAAAAATACGTGCGTACGATGTTTTCACATCGAAATGAATTTCGCTGAAAACGCCACTCCTGTTTTGCTGCGTGAGCAGCTTACTCGAATACTTTTTGCCTCTTACACACGCGCTACGTATTCGCACTTGGCACTTGTCGAAGCTCCAGCGTTTTTTCTTCATCCCCTCTCTCTCTCACATTTTATACACAGCGACGTTGTAAATCCTTTTAACGTTGTTTTATTTTATTTTCATGTTTTTTTTTACGAAGGGAGAGATAAAAAAGTCACCGAATGCGTCGTGCCCCTTGATGATTTTACCCGAAGATCCGAATGGAATATTTTTCTTCTCTCCAAGAGACTGTCCTTCTCGTTAAATCCTCTGATTTTTTATTCGAGATTCATTAGACCCGAAGAGAATAATTTACAGTACAAAATTTCTTTAATCATCACGTTGAGCAATTCCTCGTGAGAAAATCTCAATTCGGACAAAGAATTCTGTAAACGAGAAATTGCATGCTGGGAGGGACCTTCGACCGAAAGAATTCCTTATACGTGCAATAATTGTTAACGTTCGTTCGAACCTTTGCATTCGCGTCTGTGGGATGTGTCGATGCTTTGATAAAATCGATCTTATCTCAAAACTCCATTGAGCCACCGGGAAAATTTATCAAGGGCTATTATTTTTCATTAATAACGAGATAACGATTAGTTACGCGTCTATCGGTAATGTACGAGAGTTCCCACAGAGAAGAAAACACACGTTCGTATATTTCTATGCATTCGAAATTGCATACCCGCATCGTATCGTATAGCACTTTGAATTCTCACTGTGAGGCCAATTGCAAGATTCCCGAACGGTAATTAAGTACTTCTCTCGTAATCAACGATTAAAGCATGTCGCCCGTCCAACTAGCCGATAATTGAATTAGTAACGCTGACCACGGTAGTTCCGCTTTGCGGAACACTCTTCGGGGGAGTGGGGGGTTGCTGCTGAATACGCTCAACGTTCGTTACTCTAATGACGCGATTACCGTTTGTTCGATCAATTAAACGAGAGCGATCAATTTTGTCCTGTCCGACGTGATAATCATGAGATCGTTCAACAAATCCGAGCGCGGTCCTCGTAATTCTAGCGATGTAAATATCAATTTACAAAAATTCAAAATAATCTTTTACGCGTTACGCGCGCCTGTAGCAACGTTTACAGGGTTAATACATATATGAAATTTACCTGTAACGTGTGCTCGGGGTAAATAAAGATAATCCGACTCGCGTTTGCGTACGAACGCGTGCGCTACGTTGTGCGTCACGTCTCCCCGAACGCGTCTCGATTAAAGTGATTGTCGGTTTGATTAACGATTCGCGATGTCGACGCTCGCCACTCGGTCGCTACATCGTCGCCTCTCCTCCGGTCTTCCTCTATCGCCGGCGTAAAATCACCTAAATCATTCGCTTCTCCGGACTACCAGGCGCAAAGTTTCGCGTCATCGAGAATTTAAAAAAAATGATTCACGCGACACGATGAAAGTTCGATCGATATTTTTTTCTTTCGATGGGCAAGGTCGTCGTTTGATCGATGATCGAGAGGTGTGTCATGCTTCTGAAATCATATTCGCGGGTATTGAAGCGTCCTTGAATGTACGGAAGGAATGCTTATCTACGATATTAGACGACGATAATTCGACGCAGAACGTGGCCCGAGACGTTTATTTGGTTATTTCTCCTTCCCTCGTGCGTTCGCTTTAAGGTCCGATGACGTCAAGGCAAACATTCGAACACAAGCTGCTATCGATAAAACCAAATGCTGCAACGAGCGAGAGAGCGAAAATTCGCATCGAGACGTTACATACGTTTCTAAAGATAGATCGTTAATTGAGAACATTAAAATTGTTGAGAAATTCGAGAGGGCGCGGTATCATCGCCAACTCCTTCACTCTTCCTCTTGCCCCTTATCGTGGTTAATTTTAATTAATACATAAGCATAATTGAAACGATGAGGCGTTTATCTCGAGCGATGGTTCAAAGGTCCTCGAGCAACGGGAGAAGCAATAGCCTCTGTTTCATTGTATGTTTATTTCCAACGTGCGAGATTTATTTTTATTTTCATTATGTTTTTATTTATTTTTTTATATTACAACGAGAACAATAAATCGCAGCGATAATAAAGAAATTCGAGGAAAGGTAGGATCGTCGCGTTGAAAAAAATCGTCGTAGGATCCTCGACGACGAGTCGTCTCCGTCGAAATTTCCCTCTCGTTTTTGCTCTGGGAATTCGGTGGAGCTTTTATTGGCTCTTTGGCGCTGGCATTTGAGCGAGAACGACCGCTCGTCTCTCTCGGTGGCTCTCCCTCTGCTCACCGTTTGCGCGTGTATGTGTTTTACTACCTGTAACTCATTGAATATTCATGGCGCGTAGGACGTGTTTGCTGATAAAACCGGGCGAGCATTGTTAAGGAGTGTGCATGCGCGTGTTCGAGAGAGCCCGAGGGTCCTTTCGATAGATACCGAGCTATATCGGTTTCGATACCGCGATTCTAACAGACCAGCCGATTAATTCAAAATTTTCATAATGAATTAATATTTATGAAAAAAATATTCGACGATTGTTTATAAGAACGTATCTTCGCAGCGTCTCGATTTATTTTCGCATCTCCGCGATTTTTTTTCATAAATATTATTTCGCGTTTTTCCCTCGCTATGCGCCCTGTCAACGATCCATCGGACGTCGATCAACACGTTGGTCCGGTTCGCGTTTCGTTCGAGAACGATTCATTTCTTTTTTATCCCAGACGGCGGGCGCGAGACGTGGGACGTGGGAAGCTGGAGAAAGAGAGAGGCGCACATGCTGAGAAAACGATATACTGCGAGGCGCCTCCCCAAGCATGTGTGTTTCTCTCAAGAGAGAGAGAGAGAGAGAAAAAGAAGAAGCGCGATGCATAATTTTTTTGTTTGCATATTTTTTTCATCTCGTTCCCTCCGCGACTCGAGAAACGCGTTTCGCTGTGACGAGGATAACCGGTGGCGGTTTATCCTTATGCGCAAAAATTCTCAACCGGTCACAATGACATTTTGCAATATTTTTTGTTTGAAAAAAAAAAACGTCTAGTATCAAAATCATTCGCATTGAATCCATTTGGCTCGTTTTAATTACGTAAATAATCATTCGAAGCCCATCGTCCGGATGATTAATTATTATTTTTGCATCCCGAGTTTCCTCGAGATTTATTTTTACATCGTGAAAGGCCTTGATAGGACGAAAAAAAAATTGTTTGTATTTCCAGCACGGGAGGCCACCGTCGCGCGCTCTTTTTGTTTCTCGTGGCTTCTCTCCCTTCGTGCTCCTCGTCTCTCGGTGTCCCTTGTTCCACTTGCTCGGGCAACTTCCCACTGGCTGAATGCAAGAGAGACGCGAGAGACAACCCCCCTCACCCACCCCCGTCTCTCTTTACCCGACAGCAGCCTGTTGCGTCTTTCCTTCGTCTCTTTCTCGCTTATTCTCACACGAGAGAGAATCCCTTGCACGCATGCACGCACGCACGCACGCACGCACATGCGTTCGTGCACACACTCGGCGTAACCACCGTGCGACGTCGAGAGGGTGAGCGCGGCAAGGGAAGATATACGAGATGCGTGCACGGAAAACCAAGAAAGGAAACTTATACTTTTCTCTTTCTCTGTCTGTCTGTCTCTCTCTCTCTCTCTCTCTCTCTCTCTCTCTCTCTCTCTACCTCTCTTTCTCTCGGTTAACATAAAAATTGGAATACACGAACGCATTGAAAACAACCGCCTTGCTAGCGTGCGCGATGTCGCGAAGTTAATGCATTTTACCTCGTTTTTTGTCTCTCGTCCGAAAAATAAAAAGACAAACAAAACGATCGCGCTCGGTAAGAAAATAAAGAAAAACATTACGTAAAATTACAGGTGCGAGAAAAATCGTGGAAAATTTATCGCGATTCGACGACGATCCAGCACCAGCTGATCAAACTAATTACCTCGCGAGATTTACCGGAAGTGAATAATTTTCGTGACTAGGTGCGCGAGAGCTTAATTAATTTATCCTTAGATGGAGATTCTTTCAGGAGGGAAATATTCTAAACCGTATATAGTTTTAATCACGGACAGGTGCGATCAAGGATTTCCTCGAAGACATTTTTTTTTCCACGACCTGAATTTTTTCCATCTAACACCCGAGACTTTGAGAATAAATTATTTTTTCGACCGAATTAAAACGATTCGAGGGAAGAAAGCGACGACAATTCGAATAACAACGAGACTAGCGGATTCGATCTGTCACGGGTTTGCTTCGAGTGCTCGGGTCATCTCCAGGGGCTAAAGTGTACTCCGTGAAAGACACGTATGAGTACCTCGGCTTAAATTATTTCCAACGGTAATGGACTCAAAGAGAGAAGAAAAAAGAAACCGAGAGACTCGTCAGCAGCATTGTCGTAGATTAGAATGCAGAGTGGGTCGAGACTCGTTCGCCGATGAAGAAAGAAAACAAACGGGCCTCGCTTACACGTGGAGTCCTTTGTCGATCTAAGAGACGAACGCATACACCCATACCTGATTGCAGTTGCATGTTAGGCCCAATTCACCAAGGGAATCCCGTTGTTTCGGTCGTCTATACGCTCCTTACGTAGATATGTTCATCACGTATTGGACAATTCCAGTAATTTAGGGTTGAACCAAGTTTCTTTAACCCGAATAACAATTTTATTTTTTACGCGATCGACTATTTTTGTTTGTTCCTCGATGAATTAAACAGACGGTCACGGTCTCGAAAGTTCTCGAATAATTTTTCTCGCGATAGAACGAACGTAGTACGTTGGCGCACACACCAACACGTATGTTCGCATCGTGAACGGAGAAGAATAAAGTCGCTCCGCGGGTCTCGCTTAGCCGAGCGCGAAACAACTTTGCCGTCCGCCACGAGACTTCGTTTATCTATCTCTCCTCACACGGATAACGGGGTGATACTCCTCGGCGAATAGAGAAATTATCTTCAACCCATTTTTTATTCTTATTAATTCCCGCGAAAGCAATATTATTTTCGAAATAAATCTAATTTTATTAAAAAATCGTGATATCAATTGGCATCCGGGAAATTGCCGATAAAAAAAAACAAAATATAAACATAAATTCAAAGAATCTGAGTTTGGTGGGAAAAATGAAAAAAATTCGCGCGATCGATACGCGAGTGTAAACTTCCAAGCGTTATTAGTAAAAACGCATGTGCGATTCTACACGGCGAGCTCGAGTGATCAATGCCGAAGGAACAAAGGAGAGTTGGTAGAGAGAAAGAGAGACCCGTGGTAGAGGAGAAAGGCCTAAAGGAGAGTCTCTCGTTATGGTAGTTTTGCTCGGTTGTTATTCAACGATTTCTATTCGACGTTTCATATATACATCGTGCCTTCGAGATAATGATACTATATATACAGTCCTCGTCGCTTTACCGGGAACGACTATCAAAAGCAACCGTCTATCGTATATCTCGCGGCTCTTATCACATCGCACAAACACAAACACTCGTTTATACCCGAGCGACTCGGGATTTCCCCGCGAGCCCGTGAGCGTCAAGCGTGGGTGGCCGTCGAAGGTGCAAACTCCGTGATGCGCTCTTCCTTGTTCGATCTTGTAGACGCTCTCGCGCAACGACCAGCTAGAAACGATCTTGTCGAGAACGAGGAAGCGAATTCCACGTCAGCCTGTTTACGACTACAAGGTGCATTACCTGCCCGAGCAGAAAATTAATCGAACTGTCTGACGTTTCATCGGGGCTGTAAAATGTCAGCAAGTCCAACACACTGCTATTTTTTTAATGATTTTTCTCAGATTTATAAATTCATCGCATCTTCATAATTTTTTTTATACGAATGTTTATAATTTTTGTAAAAGATTCGATTTTGATTAATAAAATCATATTAATAATGAAATCGAATGTAATTTTAACTCGTGTTTGATATACGATAGGAGAAAGAAATATCCGGATGCGATAACCGCCAGCTGTTTCAACACCTACCAATTTATATTCGGCACCTCGTAAAGATCTTAATACGATCTCTGACCTTTCATAATTAACGAAGGTACGAAGGAGAAAAAAATTAAAATCGTTTCGATACACCTCGGGTGTCTTATCCGCTGGACCGATCTTGATTTAATAAGGTGAACTTACTCTCGGGTTAAATTTTCGTAGTCGGGCTGACCTAGGCCAATAGAGGATGCTCGTAGGGTGCGAGAGATTCGTTCGCGAGAATATTCAACACCTGCTAGGCAGTGAAGAGCCCTCGCGTCTCTTTTGGCGTGGGATGATCGCAGGATTCTTCAGGTAAACTCTTGGGAGAGAAAGGTTGAAAAAAAAACTTAGGGAGAACCTCATCGAGCTACGAGCGTGAATAACGCGAGTAGGAGCGGCGGAGTTTCTCCCATTATTAAATATATGGGGCCCGCGCGATCGCATATGGCGCTATACAATACCGCGCTGTCTATCTCGTACAAAGTATCGATCTCTCCTGGTATTATGCGGTATGGCTCTTCCGATAGTTCTTTATACGTGATCTACATCCGATCTTCTCTCACGGTACCATTTCGCTGCTTTTCATTCGAACAAAAATTGCCAGCTGAAAAATGCATCTCGTAGATCCGACAGTGATCGATTTTTTCCCCTCCAGGAAAAATGATCTTGTCCGATTCGTAAAAATTATAAGTATCAAAAATGTTCAACGCTCATAAATTAGGAAATATCGTCGAGACCGGATACGGGCGGTTAGTCGGTCCATCATTTTTTTCCAGTCAAACGGTGGCAAAATTTCGGTATGAATTTCCTTAAAACACAGGGAGAAAAGTCGATGAGGAAGTTCGAGACGTTGCTAGCCATCGAGGATCACCAGCTGTCCCTGATGGTGCCATGGGACACCATCGTATATCGTTGAGAGGAGAGGCATGGGAAAGGAAGAACGACGAGAAAAAGGGAAAGAGAAAGAGAGAGAGAGAGAGCAAGGCGGTTGAGATGAAATCCTTAGAACAGGACGTGTTCTTATGAGAGGAGAGCTCCAGCTTCCGGGTTCTCTCCACATCACTTGTGTATATTAGATATATTCGCTTTTAAGACCGGGTGCCTCTTCGCCTCTCCAGCACCTGGCGCAGCTTTTTTCTTCTTCTTCGTTCTCTTCGCCTCATTCGTTCGCCACTTCTCAAACATATCGTTCTTTCTAGACAGAGAGAGAGAGAGAGGGAAGAGAGAGAGACCCAAAACCAGAAACCCAACTAATTTCGAAAGAACTTAAGTTATAGCCTAAAGTATATATGTATGTGTAGGGCGTTTGCGTGGAATCGTCAGCATAACAACCTGCCAACAATTTTTACTTGGCCCAGCTGGTCGAGACACAGGAGCATATTTTCTCGCACCAGCTGGAATATTTGCCGAGATATATATACACGCGTTTATTCTTCCTCAAGGTACTTGTGCAATAATGCACGCGAGAATGCGTAAAATATGCGCTCACGAATGACTCCTCCTGGATGGAAATGAGAATCCTATGGGAGAATAACGGAATGGCGTTCGGCGTTCTCGTTTTAAAACCGTGGGAAATTGAACTCGACGCTTAATTAACCTCCGTTGAATGCCCCACGTGGCGATTCTTCCCCGAGGAATAATATATCTTGTAATAACACACCAAAAGAAGTTCATCTTTCAACCATTTTTTTCTTCTTTTTCTTTACTGCGCTGCGTAAAAAGCGATGATAGGCCGTAAAGTATGAGCAGATATAAACGTAATCACCGACAATTAATTAACGTGCAAATAATTCTATTAGAACAAATAATTGAGGTTACGAATAAAAAAGAAATATATTTTTTGTCTATAAATAATTCTTCATTCGAACAAAAGTCCAATGAAACTGTACAAGTTCGTTGGATGATACGCGACTGTAATGGCGAAACGACGAAAGCATTAAATACGCACGAACCGTACGAGTGATAAGATTGCACGGGTGGTGTCCCATTTCGATGCTCGATATCCCATTCTGACGGACATTCGATCGAGAACAAAAGAAACACGACGCGTTTTTTTTTTGGTTGGAAATAATTCGACGGAGAAACGTCGGATATTTTTTCCTAAGAGCTAAACGTTACCTAGTTCACGACGAGGCCGCGAGACCATTGACTATTCCAATATTTACGGAACCCAAAATTTCCCAAGGCCCTTTAGTTTCTCGAGGGATGATTCGAGAGCCTCGGTGGTTTTACGCCCCGGACCCTTTTTGACTGTCGGCCTCAGCGCGTATCCTTTTTTCGAAACACCGTTATGTACCTCGGGCAAAAAAGCACTTGTGGTTCTCACAAATTTTAACTCCCCTGGGGTTTTAAGTGCGAGCTTAAGAAAATACTCGAGGCAACTCAAATTTGTAAACGACGATCAATTGATTTTACGAGTATATATATTTCTTTTTAACACTAAAGTAGAAATTACAAAAAGCCTGACGTTATTTTGTTGGAGAAAAAAAAATATTCGTACAAATCCATTTTTCACGGCGTGAGTTAGACGAAGCGTTTATTTTTTTGCTGAAAAAGCAAGTCCGAGGCGCTGGGAAAACTCAGTCGACCGTTAGTTATAGTACGTACGTATCTACGCACGGATAGACCAGCGTTCTTTATAACGTATCAGACTCTACTGCTCGATGTTCCATTGTCGGGTTTCGTATAATAATACACTTCCATATTATTCTTTCGCACGTACGCATTCGTGAAAAACGTTTAATCAGCTCGGTAATAACTCGGCGCTCTCTGAAAAACAATTAACGCGGTAACTTCCCGTAAATCTTGCGAATGAAATTCCTCCTCGAACAAACACAAAAATTCCTTTCCAATGAATCATCTCGAATAAATATGAAAATAAGAAAAATTACGTTGAGATTTTTTAAAAAATTAAATTAAGTAATGAAAATAAATATGAAATATCGGAAAATTGAGTAGTTCTCCCTTTGAGTTAACTCATGCGCATAAATGTCGAAGCAAGGAAGCGTCCAGGCGGTAAAAAATTCGGTTTAACCGGGTGGCTCGGAGATTCGAGACTCATCCCAGTTCTCGAATGTCGAACAAGCCCTGCAAGAAGGGGCAAGAGCCTAGTTATCGAAATAAAGAAAAATACGATACGAAGCAAAGAACGTCGCGTTTCGAGAGGACACACAAAATCTTCGCGTCGTTAAAAGGGCGCGTTGGTGACAAAAAAGTACGTAAGACGCGAATAAAAAAAAGAATAAGTATAATTTCATAAGGCAGCATGTGTCGTCACCACATGATGCTGCACATGGCCCATCGCAAATTTTTTCTTCCGCTTTTCAACGATCTTGGTACACGGGACAGAGACCAGGATTAATCTCCCTCGAAAAAAAACACATAAAAAAATTTCGCCAGTTTCGCGTCCCGACTCCGGGAGGTCAGAAAAAGACCATTTGTGTTTACGATTGGCTTTTTTTTGTCGGCGCAATGTGTCGCGGTCTGTCGAAGAGCGAACGACTTAAGATGAGAAACCGAGTTTTTTAATCCCGATGGAATAATTTTTATCGAATACAAAATTTACAAAAGCGAAGAAAAATCATTTTTATTCGAACGAGCGATTAACTTTGAACGATTATACAAATAATTCAATTGGTACTGGAGCCAATTTCGATCGATTCGAATTTCGTAAAAAAAAGCACGTACGTTCTCGTACATTCGTATAAATAATACATTTGTCTACGAGCAGCTCCGACCCGAGCTCGAGAAATCCGAAAAAGAAGCGAATTAAATGTAAAACAGCGAAATTGAATCAGCAATTTAATTCCGGCATCACAATAACGGGGCGTTGAGTTACCACGCGTCGAGACAGCGTAATTCTCAGACCAGTGGTTCGTACCAGACGTTCTTACTTTTTTTTTTCTTCTCTCTTTTCTTTCTCTCTAAGCGCATCCTCGTGTGTCCATCGCACCTTGGTTCCCATACGAAAACATAACGAGGCTCTACATGCGAGCGGCGCATGTAACGTTATACCCTATCGTGTACGTTGTCGAGAAGCTCGGCGCGTTCATATTCTCTACATGCTTTACCCATACGTATATCTATAGTCACATACGTGTATGTACGTTATAGTCTGCCGTACAAGCTTTGAATCTCGCGGGCGTTCATCGCCTCAGGAAATTTTTGCATGGGTGGTCGGTTCTTGATGAGCTACGAAATTTGAGGCTTCAACGAGCCACGCTGCTTTATATCGTCGGGCTCTAACATTATTTTAATTTACGGTCTCGTGGATGAACACACGGCATTGGCGATACCAACGAAAAAGAAAAAAAAGGACCTACCCCAGAACGAAAAAAAAGATATCAAGGAGAGTAACGAATAAAATTCCCAATGTCTTTTTTACTTCATCATTTTCGCATTATTTACGTTATAAATAATTTATTTTCTCGGTACTGGGAAATGTTGTTTTTAAACGATTCGAATGACGATGCACCCTCGGGAAGCTCCCTTGCGCGCCCCATAGTCGTGAAACGCGTACCAACGTACGCGTTACGCCATGTGCATCAAGAAAATAGTGCATCCTCGTCATGCTAAGAAAAATCCTCCATTGTGTCTCGTTGATGCGGGGTAGGGTCCGATGAAAAAAGAAACGATGAGGAGCAAGGATGGTACAAGGTTGGAAGGTGGAGGAGAGTAGGTTCGAAAAAGGACCCGTCAGCTTGGGGTTTGAGTTACCTGAGTCCACGAGGTGAAACGCATTGTTGCGTCCTCGTGATGCTTCTTTCTCTCTCTCTCTCTCTCCCTCTTTTTCCTTAAGAACCGCTTCGAATTGTACGATGAGCAAAGAGAGAGAGAGAGAAGTATTCTGGTGAGACGCGAGTACAATATTCCTCTTCTCAAAGAACGAGAGAGAAAGAAAATGTACAAAGTCGAGGCTGTCTCGGACCTGTGCCTGTTTGTAGGTGGCACCGAATTCGAGACTCCGCAACTTGCAAAGGGCGAAGGACAAAAAGATCGCGGCAAAACTCGCTAAAAGACGAACGTGCATGCTCTCTTATATTTCCCCCGTGGTGTCCACACCTTGTCAGGCGGATCTTCTCGTCTCTCGTGTCATTCGAACCGCGCAATAATCTCGCGATCATTTTTACGTCCTTTCCCCAAGTCCAATAAGCAATATTTACGAAATTCATCGTTTTACGAAAGTAAACATCAACGATCGATATACTTTTCCTTTTTTTTGCTTCGTCTCTTTAATAAACTAAATAGCCTGGTGAGAACTAATCCGTCACTTTCGCAATAAAATCGTTCCCAGATTCTTTCAAAGTACACACATCGCGTGTACTTTGAGCGTGATGGTGGTTTACTATACTCCAGTAATGGCAGAGAGTCTCTATCCCTCAGAATGCGAGTGAGGGAGAGAGAAAAAGAGAGAGAAAGAGAGTGGGTCGTCGATGCAGCTCTCGGAGCACATCGGGAAGAGTCGCCCTGAGAGTTCACTCGTTCGTCCGGTCCGAGTGTGTACGAGAGCCTCTCGTGGACGTTCACCCCGACGAAGACGACGACGACGACGACGACGAGAACGTCGGCGACGACGACGAGGACGAGAGGTACACCGCGAAAGAGAGGAGGACGCGCTCGCGAGGCTCTCTCGCGAGTCCCGGTTTGGCTGCCGGAGACCGCGCGAACCTCTCCGGAGACATATCTGGGCTGTTTTCTCGAAGACTGGTTGCCCGATTTGGTCAAGAGCCAAGTCTCTTTCTCGTCTCTTCGCGAGACTCTTGTGACTTGGTCGCGCGGTTACCTCTTGTCATCATTTTCCGACGTTGTCCGCAGAAACGCGCTCAAACTTTTCAACGATGAAAAGACAAATAGCGGTGAAGAAGAAAAAAGAGAGGTTAAAACCCGTGCGACTGGGTATAATTTTGTACCTGGAATACGAAATACACGTCCTCGATATTTTTTCGGCAAATTTCGGTTCTCGAGCTCGACGCGGTTAGTTCATACACGCGATATAATAATCATGCAGAAAAGTCGTTTCCGCTTCGACGTATAAATGGAGGCTAGCTGGGAGGGGGGTTAAAGATCCGAAGAGACGGGAGCCACCCAGGGCTCACCGAGTTATTGACGGTCAATGACATCTTCGTACAGGTATATTGCTATATCATTTTTAACGCTCGGTACTCGCCGATGCTACCGTACGAGCGACCTTCTCTCGGGTTCCTGGAAACTCCGTTAGTCGTGAAATCGGTTCTTTCACTCGACGACGTTATCTGTTTTTCTTTTTCGATCGTACATTTCGGTCTATTTATTAAAATTAGAACAAATAATACAATGTATGAATAAAATTGCTTTCATTTCATTATCCTGTACAGGATTCCCGGCGATCGTGACCGCACGCAAATATTTCTCGTGTTCGATCTCTCGATTCAAACGAGAAATACAAGTCTATATATAAATTGTATGAGCGACCATGAGAAAAATTACTGGCGAAATATGTGCGGCCTGGAAAAATGAAGTAAGTCAGAGCGCTGGATGCAGGTCTCTCTTCGGTAGCCAAGAGAAAGAGAGAGAGAGAGAAACAGTGCTCATCAGGTCCTTTCGTGAGACCGAACACGCGGTTGCGTCTCAGAGACGAGGATGGAATCGTATGAAGCACGTGAGCTAATATAAGGAGGGAGAAAGAGAGAGAGAGAGAGAGAGCGAGAAAGAGAGAGAAAGAGCGAGAAAGACGAGAGAGGCAAAGATCGCGGTCGCGAGACGAGCTGCTGCGTAAGGTGGACAAGGGGCTCAGAGGGGGTCAAGGGAAGTTGAGAGGGGGAGGCTTCGAACGAAGGAACGAACGAACGCCCAAGAGTGTGAGAGCGAGAGAGAGAGAGAGAGAGAGTGAGAGAGAAAGAGATACGAGAGGACCGGCTTGAGGTCTCTCGTAGCATGCAATCTTCGCCCATTGAAGACGCGCTGGGAAACTGCACGGTTATTATGCCTGAATGGGATAGGGTATATACGCGCGAGAAGCGGGACGAGAGGGCCCAAGAGCGAAGAGAGAAGGAATTCCGAAGGTGGATAAAAAGAAGTGCTCGCGTGTGTGTGTACGTTCGTGAAGCGGAGGATGGATGCGGTAGCAAAATGCAATCCTCTCTCTTTCTCTCTCTTTCTCTCTCTTTCTCTCTCCCTCCCTTACGCGCAGTTGCGAGCGTTCACTCCCTTGGACCTCACAAGGGAGGTTCTTGATCTCCATAACCGCGAACCACACGCAATTCTCGCAATCCCTTCGGGCTCGCGTGTTACCTTCCCTACGACCGAAAAAACCCACCGAGTCAAATAATAAATCGGTTGTAGAAAATCTTGTTACTCAACTTAACTATCGTAAGTTGGAAACAATATTTAAAACAAAAGGAACGAAAAATAAATCAACCGATCGGAATCGAAAAACCTCGCGACTCTCGATAAGATCGATTACCTTTATAGTTGCACGTCTCTGACGAGGTTCGTTAGTCATTTGGCTAAACACTCGCGAGTGTTACGTTAAGAAGTTTCGTTGTACAATTGTATGCGTATCTGGACAAGAATTATAGTACGCGTATGATGGCTACAGGATGCTCCGACAACTCGATTATCGCGAGGTGGCTGGTACGCCTCTATTCAGAGAGGCCGCCGCGAGGAACGTCCCCGAGACGTCGTACGAGGCTGTTACAAAACGCGCGAGCTTTAGCCCAACTATAACTATATATATCGTATGTTGTACATACTCCGCATTGCTATAACGACGACGACGCGATGAACATTTAGAAACGATCCCGTGGAATGTCAAGCATATAGATGTCCTCGTGACACCTTATAACCGCGATACGGCGATACTGCTAAGTCTGTTTTAATACTCTCGGGAGGGCTGCGAGAATTAACTCGACGTTTTATTACTTCGCCAGAACCGTGCCGGGGCTCGTTTTTTAACTACCAAAATATCATTAGAGAGTGAATTAACGAGGCTAGAGGGACCACGTGGCATACGATTAATAGAGCGTCGGCATCTCGTCACCCTCAAAAAAACAGTAACGAAACGACGGGGTCAAAGGCCGGAGAGGGTGTCGTAATTAATAATTTTACGACGATATTTCTTGTTTACAAGACAGACGCGATAATCTTCCCGAGTATATGTATAAAGTTGTTTTCGAAAAAAAATATTTCGAGGCGTCGGACGCTCTCCGAGTGTCTTAATCGCCGATGATTCGAGTACGATCAATTGAAAAACAATTATCGAGTTATTCGCCGTCTGTGTGAAATTTAAAGATCGTAAAAATGGAATCGCATCGATATTTCCAATGCATCCTCTCGATGAGCCAAGAGACTCACGACGTCGGGCCTCGCGCGTGTCTTTTACGAGCGCGTGAAACATCATCTCGGCATTGAATTCCGGGCCAATACGCGCGCCCCCCTCATCAACCTCAATTAAACTCCACCGCGTCTCGTACTTATGCGCTCACTTCGCGCCAGAGATGAGTTCTTCTCGGGTTGTATATTTCTCCCTCTCTCGCTATGAGAAGCGGAGTCAAACGCGCGTTTGTTGGCGTTAAGTCACTCTCGCAGTTGCAGCTATATACAAGCTTGATATCACAAGTTTATACAGCCGGATCACGCGGACGATACACGTTGTCCAGAGTGATGGAAATTACTTCGATCCAAATTCTTCGTGTACCTACACAAACAAATGTTTTCATCTCTAAATCGTTTCCTGCTACCGGAGATTCGAGACGGTATTTTTTTCTTTGTTTTTTTTTATTCGAGAGTACAGGACGATAGGACGTTTCCTTCGCGGGATGATCGCGAGATGCGCGTGTCGTGGAATATCGGAGGGAGATTAAACTTGCGCCGGAGCGAGAACGCGTCCGATTGAACTTGAATGGAGATAAAGGTGTTGACCCGAGACATTTACGATAGCCTCTCCGTCGCGCTCTTGTTTTGCCCACGAGGGACCGTCGAGATCTTGAAAAGAGGAGTCAGCTTTGAACTTGGCCCGTGTATCTCTTGCAGCATCGCGGACTCATGCGCGTGTCGCGACTTCCTGTTTCTCGATTGTGTCCATCAGCCTCCCTTGGCTTCGCTCCCTATACAACACATCGGTCTTTGTACCAATTATAGCTTCTACTCGTAATCCGACGAAACTCACGCGATCTTCTTCATCTTTAATCTTCTTCGAAGGAAAGATTTTTTTCTGTTACACCTTTCGTGCGATTCCTCGACGCCGGTGTCGTGTACGCGTCTGTATTCGCGAACACGCCGCTGGACATCGTCCGGAGACACGCGAAGGCAATGCCCGAGGCGAAAGCGAACCGTTGCGGAACGACTGTACAGGATACTCTTCTTTCGTTTGTCAACGTATGTTTCTTATATACGTATATATATGAGACACGCCACCGTATATATGTCTCGGGAATATGTCTTTAACGCGGACCAATTGCTCCTCGGGAGTGAAGAGAGTAAGAAGGGGTCGGAGATAAATTACGCGATAAAATGAAGAAAAAAAACATCATCGAGTGAAAATAAACACGAGTAAAAATTGAAATCTTCGAAAATGATGTTTTCTCCGTATACCTGTTATTGTTAAATGAGAATCAAGTTTCCCGTGCATACGCTAGAAACCGCGAGATTTATAATGCTCGAGTTCTTTCATTCTTTCTTTATTTCTTTCTTTCTCTGGCTCGTACTGACGCAACCTGACGTCGATCCGAGCAGATTCGAAAACCGCAGACTCTCCTCGGCCGTTGCAGAAAGCTGTGTGCGTATTCTTTCCAGGGATCAAATTGCGCTTCGGCGAAAGAAAAGGAACGGGAGAAGGAGGAGGGAAAGAAACTATGAAAAGAGATTTGTAACGTGTAACGAAAGCTTAAATATCTATAGAGCGCCATATGCGTGCGTTGAGACAACTATCAGGCGGTCGGCCTTCGTGTTTCTCATTCAACGATGGAAAATGATCTCTTTTAGCCAATCAGGATGTGAAGAAAAAGGAGGAAGAAAAACAGGAATGAAAACGATCGAGAGACGGAAATGGGAAATATCCCGGAACGTCATCGGTGCCGATCCTTATAGAGGAATGGGAACGAACTTCCTCCGTGAGAGAGACGACGTTAGCGCGCTTTACGCTCACGGGTGCGAAACTGGTCCGTCCGCGTGCAATTTCACCCGAAGCATTCGCGTGATGCTGACACGAGAGATCTTCGACAACAGGAAACGGATGTAAATCGTGCGATATTCAACAAAACAAAGTCAAAAATAACACTTATTTATTAAGAAAAAATAAATTATCGAATCAATCGATTAAAAATTGATTTGGAATTAAAAATGTAGAAGGATTTAATCGCGACCCAAACACGGCTGAATATTTTTGATCGTAGAGCAGTCAAAATATGCCGCAAAAGCGAAACGGCCGAGACTGCAACGCGTTGCACCCAGCGCGTATTCTTCACGAGGCGAACGAAATTCTTCGTCCGGATCGTTGCTCGTAGCGCGTGTTCCTTAATGTGAAAGAGAAAATAAGGAGAAGGGATCGCGAGAGGAACCTTAGGGATCGGCTCACGGCTCTGCGTATGAATGGGACTTTAGCCACCCCCGTTAAACCCTCGCGGCAGGGTGTCCTTTTTACTCGGAGGCAAACTTGCCTGAATTCCAGTTCGGCCCTGTTGCCGGATCTTCTTCATTTTCTTCTCCTTTCTCGCAGCTACTCAAACTTCTTATTCGCAGCTCGAAAACACCGTTTTCCTCGAAAGAAGAGAAGAAATATTTATTTTTCAATAATTATTTCCTCAATCACGTTTGTACATAAAACAAAAAACTAAAATATTTTTATTTTAATTAGCCTCGATCGCTCGTGCAGACCGATAAATAAAAAGGTGACGCGACAGGCACGATGACCCTTTTTTTCATATGACTTAGATTCGGCGGGTATATCGTTTCATTAGTCCATTAAACAATTAAGCTTGCGTAGCCGTACACATATATAAATATCTCTGCATACAGCATAGACGTACATGGTTCGTGTATATGCGGTGAGTCGCGGGCTCGTGGCTCTCCTTGGCCAGCTGTGAATTGCGCCCTCGTAATTGGGTGAGCACGTTATACCTCGACGTGTCTTCTTTTGCATATTTATGAGCCTATCCATATACATATATATATATATATATATGAGCCAAGTGTAATAACACATTTTCCTCACTCAGTCAAAACTTGTCCAGCCTGTCGAACGCCTCGTGTCTTACGCACATTATCCAAGTAAGCACCATTAAAATCGTCGTATCAATTGGTATGGGATAAAGCCTCTAGGAGAGGCGCGTGACGTTCCCACGAATCGTAACGTCAGTAGGGCGCGAGATGTGGTGCACGACCAAGGCTCCGCGAGGCCGCGACACGGAGCAACATCCGAGAGCCCGTAAGGAGAACGGAGCAAGACGCGAGTGTGCCTCTCTCTCTCCCACCCCCTGTGGGTCAACACCACTTGAACCGATCCCGATGACGACGATCGCTGTACCCGCGCCGATGACGCATCCCCGCGAATCGTCTTGCGCGATATCTTTTGCCCCGAGGATCGATGCACGAAGTGATTTTCGACCAGTGCGAGACGAACATAAGCGATTAATTGTACGAGAATAAAAATTATATTTAAAACTAATCCACTAATTTGTTCGCTAGGAATGCCATTACTTTTTCCCTAAAACAATATTTTACAGAAATGTAACTTCTTTTTCGCGTAACGACGATCATCAAGGGAGCCGCGAATTAGTCGATGGCACGCTCTCTTGCCAGTCCCCCATTCATCGTTTCTCCAGCTTCAATCGCTTCAAAGTACTCGTCCTTCTCTTATATATACCATAAAGTCTCGACCGTGACTTATCGCAAACGCACTTTGGCGTTGCACATACTCGCGAGCAATTGAGCTATCTATCGTCAACGTTGACACGAGCAATCACGCAAAAGAGAGAGAGACAGCGAGAGAGACGAATTCACCTCTCTAGTTCTCCGTGCTCCGATCAACCGCTTATAGTAGTGCACACAGTTTTCATTATATACGCATAAACCTATTAAAATTGTTTAAATCCTCTCGTTTACCGCTAATGAACAAAATCATTATATCAATTTCCTATCCAACCTTCCAAGATATTACAGTCCGATCGAAAAATAATTTCTACTATTCGTTGATATCTCCACAACGCAAAAATAAAACGGTACAATAATTTGTTGTCGACGTTAAAACGTAGAAAAACTGGATTTTAAAGGTTCGAGAGAACTCCCGACATATCCGGCATGGTCGACGTTATACCTCGGGGATATATAGGTACGTATCGGAGAGTTCTCGAGTGTATACGTGGAACGAATTTGTACTTTCACGGATTGGAGCTCTCGGTGCTCCCGAGACGTTCACTTCCCTGCTATATAAAACACAATCGTACGAAGTTGTGTATTATATATATATATGTATATATATGTATATATATATGTATATATGTATATATATATATAGGACATGGCGGCGTCGTGCACACACGGAAGGTCTCTTCGCTCGGTTGTTTCTTATACTTCACGAGACGGGGTTTATGGACTTCGATTCGGTCTTGCTTTATGCTTGGCTGCTTCTGCCGTTCCTACGCACAGCGTGTATGTATGTATATGTACCTTTTCCTCGGTGGAGTAGAACGAGGGAGACGCGAGAGTTAGTCATATAGTTCACGGGACAACGAGAAAGAGACGAATTTTGCCTCTATGCGTCTCAGGTGAAAAAATAAAACGATTTTCCCATTTCTGTTTTCAATGATAATTTATGCTCGATAGCTTCGTCGTGTCGATGTACGTTGCGTCATTGAAATAAAAGAATACGACGCAGCGATAGCTTATCGAATGATAAGAAACATCTAAAAAAAAAAAAACAAGAGGAAACAAAAAAATGAAATTGTATTAACCATCTCGAGTAAAACGTGAGAGGCATTATTTCCACGAAAATTGCGTATCGCGTGCAGACGATAGCAGTCTGATAACGTCCTAAATATGCGAGACGGCGAGAGATGCGTAGAGCGCGAAATTAAAGGACAAGGTTTCGGTCGTGATGGAGCGTGACGGTGAGAGAAAGAAAGTCAGAGAGCGAGAAAGGGAGAGAATCCACAAGACATGTGTTCCATTGCTACGAAAGACGCGCTCCTTTCGCATTACCGCCGACTTGCCGAGAGTTCCTCGGTGCCCTCCCTAAGTTATATATCTCTCTCACTTCGCGAGCTTCACTCGAGCCGATCTTATTACGGTCTAATTAACCGTTTAACAAGATATATTTAACCCATTGTGTTCGAGTACACATGCGCGAGAGAATACGAGACGCGCGACACCACGAGGGTCGCTTTTTTGTTTTTAATTACTTTTAAAGAAATATGTAAAAAAAAAAGAAAACATTCGCGGAAGAAAAAACGAGTTACTGCCTTGAGCTAGTTTCGATAATTCACTGCGTGATATCGTGCTCGTGGATGATTCAGCCGATAACAGTGGATGTCGAGCCTACCGCCGCGATCTCTGTAAATACGCTTGTATAAATCTATCCATCGTTCATACACCAGGCATAATATACAAATAAATCTGTTAGTCAAAATGAACGAGCCCTTCGAGTACATTCACAACAAGATCGATGTGTCAATTTACACGAGTTTCTCCCGTCTCATCGTTTAGATTTGAACGATCGGTTCGTTCCTATTTTCAATTACGTTTGATAAAACGCGAGGAAAAAAGATAGACTGGAGTTACGTAAAGGCTCGATAATATATTGGATAAATTTTTTGGATAAAAGATTTGATAGAATTGACTCGAATTTACTCGAACTTACCTCTTTCCTCGATGACATCCGCCTCGATGAGATGCGCCATCAGCAGCATCGCGAAGATCCAGAGTGTCTTGGCTCGCTCCATTATCGTTATCATTATCCAGGAGGTTTTATCACTGCCCGAGCATTAACAGCCTCCCACTTATCGCCACAAAAACGCTTTAAAACTCATCACCACTGCACCTCACTTCGAAAGACAAAAACATCACTCTCGTATTTCTACGACACGTTTCACCTAGAAATAATTACCTCGTATCCGCACACCGCGTGTGTAAAACAAAGAGTAACAAATATGTATGGATTTGCGTAAAATGTTAAACGGCGACGAAGGAAACTTGGTTGACCGTTGGTCCTCGTACTCGAGCGCGGTCTCACGTGGAATGCCAGAATTTCTGTTACCCCCAAAGTCCTTTTAGTTCTCGCTCTCGGTTCTGAGCTCGCTCGAGGCAAGTCGTCGCGAGACTGGCAGGTTTATCTCGCGTCTCTCGTGATCTCGCCGCGAGAATCTCGAGCTGACGCGGCTGGCGAACCAAGATTTCGATATCACGAAGACGTCACCGTGTCGCTATCGGGATAATAACGACGCGAGGTTCCTTCGCGCCGTTTGTTTTGAAATGACGCAGCCGCGAGAGCGAGAGAAGTACACGCGCTCTTCGAGATTGTGTCGCGCGTTTTCTCAGTGAGTCGATAGACCGTGAGCTTTGTAATTCCTATGACTTAGCGTCGATACGAATTGTCGTTTTGCCATAATCGTTTCTCACATAACCACCAGTTCACTCCAACGATTATTTATATTACAACTTTTTTTATCGAACACTCTATGAATAATAAAGGCACGCGCGCACTTGGAAACAACGCGAAGCCCGAAAATGCTTTAATTTTTGTTTTTCTCGTTTTGTTCTTTAGCTTCCAAGACGCGAAACGTAATAGTCCGAGTTATTTTATAACAGACGAGAAAATAGTGTCAAGGGAGAGATCGAGCAGTTTTTCTCAGAGAGTTTCTCGTGCGAACGCGACGCGCGGGCCTTCTTACTCCCACGCCGGCTAAGTTAAGAGTAACGCGCGCGTACGCTCTGTCAGGAGCGCCTCCAAGACTTTCCTACGTCGGACAACAGGTGGCGGGTTTCACGATCCGATCTTACCGAGGATCCACGAGGATCGACGATCGAGTTCTATCCCCTCCATAAGTTCCACGGCTCAAGAGTCGTTTCTATATAGTTATACGATTCTTACGATACGAGTCTCTTCGAGCAATTCCTCGAAGACGCGTTTCTTGAATCGTCCCGCGCGTTTCTCTCTTGCAGCGACGAAAAAATCACCCTCTCGGCAGCTTCCCCTCCGCCTACCCCGTCTCTCGCTGTACGCGTACGACTGGTCCGCGTCATATCTTCTTCATCTCGATCCAGCACGTACCTACGCATGCGGTGTGCGCTTGTTCGGTGAGTTTTGCCCTCCCCCTCCGCCTACCCCTCTCGATGATCCTTCCCTTGATACGCGAAACGCGTTCATGTCGCGATTCGAGAAAAATCCGCGGATATGAAGGTTGTTATATATCTTTACGATACGAAGGGGAAATACTCATGATCGAGTAAAGGAAAATTATTTTAGGAAAAAAATAATATTATTTCAGACCGTCGGATATTTTAGCTCGATTTGTATGCGTTTGAAATACTTTGATACAAATTTATACTCGAACAATTTTTCTTTTCTTACCTCGACTTCCCGGGCTCGTGCAAATTAAAATCTTCTCTCAACGCGGTTGAAACTATCTTCGGTCGGAGTCGCTCGTACAACATCGGTGTATCTCGCTTGCCCGTTAAGGGTGTTTCTCGTTGCTACCGGCTGACTGAAAATTACCGGCGCCAAGTCTCTTCTTCGATTCTATCGTGTTCGACCTCGTGCGGAGATGGGAGAGGAGCGCGCGCGTTGTTCATCGGTGCGAAACACTCGAGCAAAAACTTGATTCGCAACCGCGAGAGACTCTGGGGAAAAAAACTATTGGAATACCTTGTAAGGCCGCAAGGGGATGAAAGGAACGTTGGGGTTGACAGCCGCAAAATCTCGAAGCGATACGGAAAATTCTGAGAAAAAAACCTCTCGCACGCGGTAGAATTTTAGAAGATTAAATTATTCGTCGTTACGAGATCGATCATAACAATATTAATCATAATAAACCGAATCGCGATGGTGGTGATGACCAGATGTCTTTTCAGACGATAGCAGAATCTCTTCTCGCACTGAGATCCGGGATCGTGATATATATATTGTGTTTTTTCTTTTTTTTTCTCTAACGAGCGGACCAAATGGTCTCGCGTTTCGACCAAAGCAAAAGCCAGATTCGAGATATCTCGTTGCTCACATGTGCTTATTCGGGGTAAAGGAGCGACCGAGAGGATTCGGTCCGTCGGGAATAAAACAGATTATTCGCTGCGAGGGAGTGGAAGACACGTGTGTTACATGGAGGAAAGATTTTTCGCAGGGGTTGGAACATATTGGCGATAACAAAAACAAACGTAGGCAGAGTCTCGGTCGGTTTTTCTATATTTGTTTATTATAAATAACAAGATGTATATCGGTGCGCACGTGTGTCGATATTTTGTATACTAAAGCTCTCCATCTAGCTCGTTTAATTTTAATTACCTGCCGCGCGCGTAAACGCGAATCTTTTTTTTTATTCTTTTCCTTTTTAGTCTCGTTAGTATACATCGCTACTGACTATTTTCTTTTTATTGTTGTTGTTTGTTCTTCTTTTAATTCCGTGTTCTCGCGTGTCGTGGCAGCCACTCTAGCCGGCAGAGCTCGTAAAGAAACGCACCGGAAGATGATCCAGGGTAGCGAGCCGAGTGTTTTCTTCTCGGTAGAACGACCGCGATCGATCGAGATCGATCGGACGAAAATCTCTCATCTTTCCTCACACTTTTTGACGCGCGTAAATATAATGTCGGTGGGCTTCGTAAGCTATTATTTTCTTATAGCGTTTTTTTCAGTATAGCAACGATTATTGATTAGCCGTCCTCCTTAATTGCCGCAAGTTTCGCTCGCAATAAATGCGAGCGTTCACGAGGATGCAATTCCATTATTCGTTTCGATCGTAAAGAACGTATTTATTTGATTCACACGACATTTATACGAATCAAGTGAAATTTATTTGGGGCAATTGACGATATTTACCATGCAAATAAATTTTATTTTATTCCTCCGATATATGTGTAGTTCAAATAAATTCTGTTTTCTCGATTTCAAGATCAACCCCTCGCTTCGTTTTCGCTATATCTATGTATACGTATTTAGGCATTCAAGAACCACGACGAAATTCCTTCTAGCACCTTTCTATATATGCTTCCTCACCCTCGCGTTCTAGCGGTTATAATCGTCAGCCACTGTTTTCTTTCATTCCTACCTCCCTCGTATATCGCTTAAATTTAAAAATCGAACTGTCACGCGATTAAATCGTGTAGCACTCATTTTTTTCTTCTTCTCGTTAAGATTAATCAGCACCCCTCGACAGAATAAATACCGCAATTAAGGACGAGCGACAAAAGAAATATATATACTCGTGGACGCTCAATATAGAAAACTAAAGCGTTTAAACTTCTTTTTTTTAAGCTACTTATCACCTCTGATGCAGGCACGTCTTATCATATCACGCTATAGGCTTGGGGAAAACCTCTCGCAAACCATATTTGGGAACCTGCCGAACCGCATGTCTTCGTGTTTTCTTTTTTTTTCGTTTTTCTTCAGCTCTTTTCTTTAAATACACTTTTAACGTCTACCTATCTAATTTTCACCTCTAGTCGTGTATAATATTAGGAGCCAAGACCACACTGCGAAGGGAATAAAGTCCGAGAGTGTTTTGCACAAAGCCGCAAACAAACTCAAAAGTTCCCTCCTCCTCACCCGCTCTCTCGTTGATTTCTCTTTTTCCGATTTTTTTAGAATCATCTCCCCGCTGTATCCAACAATTGCCAAGATTCTGTCTCCTTCTACGATATGAAGCATTCTCTCTCGTTTATAGTGCAGGAATAATCACTAATGTCTCTAGGGATATTACGCTCTGTGAGACTTTGAGAATTTTCTTTTTTTTTGTTCGTTCTTTTTTTCTTCGCTGACCTGAGAACTCGAACTAAGCTTATTTTTTAAATATATATCTATATACATATATGTATATGTACATATATGTATACACACATATATATATATATATATATTTTTTTTTGCAAATCTCACGGATTCGTCTACGACCACGATACGCAACAAAAACAAAAATAGATTTCTGGAAACGCTCGAGATATCCGTTGCTCGAAATGTCATTCGCGTTTTTCAACGATAAAAAGGCTCGAAAAATTCTGATCACTTTGTCAGTCATAACTTGTTGACGGTTCTCTCTCTCTCTCTCTCTCTCTCTCTCTCTCTCTCTCTTTTTCTTTTTTTAAGACGTCACGGGATAAAAAGCCCTCCTCCAGAGATTCAAGCACTTGAGCATAAAGCGTTTCCAGTCCCGTCGCGTTGACGTTGATAAATTCATCGCGACACCCCCCATTAAAATTTTGAGCGTTGATCTTTAAAAAAAAAAGTAATTCACGACTCAACCCACTAATTACTTGATATCGTTTTTCTCATTCTGATTTCGTTTTTCGATTACGTCTAATGATTCAGATCGTTGATATTCTCAATAAAAGGTTTCGTTGATAAATTTACGAATCTTCCCCCGTCGTTAGTTGTCTTTTTTTTTCTTAGGGCGAACTTTATGAAAAAATGGAATTTTGAGTCACGAGACAATATATGCACGTTCGATCGTTGTGCCGACGAAACCTCGCGTCGATGAATTACTTAACAACTGATAAAATTGCCGAGCACGAACGGCGCATGATCGAACGAATGAAAATCGTGAGTGCTCCCTTCAATTATTATAATCTTTTGTTTGTTTGTAAATGCGAATGATATTAGCAAAGAGTTCTCCGTTTCTTATTTTTCTTTTCTTTCTTTCCTGGGTTCTGATAAATTCCTTCGATATTCTCCCACCTTTACGCGATGTATATACATATACAATATACATATATGTATATATATAACCGTATATATATATATATAGACCGTAGATATATATATATATATATGATGGAGAGATGTAAAAATGGGGCCCAATGATAATTCGAACGTTTAGCAGACGACAGCTTCCGATATAGGATTTTCGGTTATGTGAATAGTCGCTGTGGGCCAGTCGATCTTCTTGCTGCAGATGTGGTTCAGTCCTTCGAGCGATGCGAGCCGGTAATCGGCCATTTTTAACGGTGAGAGCGGGGCAACTGGAAGGAAAATCAATGAAATGTTTCGTTTAGTCGTGATTTTTTTCCCTCTATCTTGCATCGTTATAAAAAAAGAATCCTCTATAAATGATCAAAGCACATCCGTGTCGACTCGACAGCCGCTCAATACCCCTCTCGATCACACACCCATCGTCTCACCAAAAAATTAAAAATTCTTCATCCGCGCGTCACAATCACGTCGTGGAATTAATTCGCGATGAAAGAAAAATATATTTATATATAAAGAAAAGTAATTAAATCAAAAGCAAGCGCACATGCAAATCAAAATGAAAGTTACGTGTAGGTGTTCTGTTGTGTGCATATACATAATCAAATGTTATGTATATATTATTTATACATTAACGGCAAGGCAGTAAAATGTGAGGAGTCACAAGTAGGTCTAATCTACTATACTCGGTGCAGTCGTTATCGTTGTTAGATTAGATGATTTTTCTTTTCTTTTCTTTTTCTCTGTTCTTCTCTTTTTGTTCATTTCCTACCACAATCGAGAGCTGCTATAAGGAGAAAAGACAAATTTTCTACAAAAAAACGAATCTGACAATGATGCGCGTTGGGGAACACGTAGAGATGGCTGTCGTAATTTTACTAATTGTGAGGTAATTTTAACGCGTAATTTTGTAACGACTAATTTAGTAATAATTGCATTACGTCAATGTCGGTTAATTATTTTAGTTCGTGACTATAAAACGATCGATCGCCGCAGCATGACCTAAGACATTCGTGGCTCTACGCGAGATAAGCAAACGAAATATCTATGCGATCGATTCGTCGGTCGGTAATGAAGGGTAGAATAGCGAGAAGGCTAAGAGCGTCAAAGTCAGCCAAAAGTCACTCCATTTGCGTGTAGTGACTTGTGACTTATTTTGATTATAGCTCGAATGTTCTTCGCTGACTCGCTACCCTATAAAGGCATCGGAGTACTGTGATAAACCAGTAAACTAGTAAAAACAACACGTCCGTTATAACTGATCTTTTTTCATTGATATTTGAATGACAATCGTCACGTTCGACAAGTCGGATGAAAAGTTAATGAAATAATGAGTCGAGCCACTAATGAAGGCTTTTTTTGGTAAAGAAAGATCAGGATTAGTTAAAGCGATTATTTTCAATCGTTAGAGTATTCTCACAAATATATTTCCCGTTAAAATTCTTAATTCCGACTTACTTAACACTTAGAGGATTTGGCCTTACAATTTGGCCAACAGCGCGTTCGACTCCTTTGCTGCCCTCAATTCCTAATTACAATTACCTTCGGGTGTTGTCGGCGTCAGGGTCTTCCGCGGGGTTCTCACCACTAAAACGCATAAGAAATAAAATATACATGTTTATTTTTTTCAAAATCAAACTTATAGAAAATATATAATGAATGATAAGTGTGTCAATGCTGGTGCGATATAACGACGCTATTGGCAGATTTTAATGCACTTCTGGTGATTTTTTTTTCGTTTTTTAAAGAAAATTCTTTTCGTTTCTGTTATCTTGAATCGTTTGAGAAATATCCGATATTCTTTGCCAAAAGAAACGGGGGTGATGGCGATTATTCAATTCGTTAAATAGTATCGATTAATAAAAAAAAGAAAGCAAAGTTTATAGCCAATAAGCCGAATACAAAAGTAACGAACAAAATCTACGATATTTTGTTTGCTGAGATGACTTCAAGTAATACATACCACTCGATCGATCCGAGACGCGTGGGAAATAAAGGCGCAAGTCGGTGAACAAGTAATTTTTTCTTATATTTCCTCTTCATTTAGAGAATAAAAATGGTTACAGTGAGCTTAGATACGATAATACGATTTTTATCTTTCTTTTATTGTTATGTGTCTGTGAGTGTTTTTCTGCTCTCGTTTTTCTGATTTTTTTCTCTCTCTTTGTCTCTAACTTCTGTCATTTATTCATCTAAAATACGAGCCAGAATATACCTGCCTAATGAAATAAAAACGTAAAATACATGATCGTCGATTATGTATGGGGGAGTTGGATCTCGGTGTGATAAGGTGATTAGTAGATACGAGGTCCGGAGTAAAATTAAAAATCGATCTTGACCGTAATTCGTTCTTTTTTTTCATCGGAATGCGCATTATTTTCGTGCGACATGAACCTTCCGACCTTAAAACGTCGAAATCCAACCCCATTGGGAAAATGTATAAAGCGACTTGTTACAGGAATGAATAAATATTCTGATTATAACAATGACGATGAAAATCGGAATAATAATCGTAATAATATATAGCGAGTAATGACAATAAAGTAAAAAGACAAAACAATCATTTAAAAAAAAAACAATGGACGATGGCGACGATGCGATGACGATGATGTGATGATAGGAACAGTAGAACGTAGCACATGAATAGCGCACGTGGCGTTAGCGTAATTTACCTATTCGTAAGTCGTTAATCGGTAAAGGATTGTAAAAGCCTTGCTGATTGGCGCGGTGGGTCATCGAGGTGGTAGGACGGTCGAAGCGTCAGATCGACGTCACGAGGGTCAATAATAAAATTGGGGCTTCGCCGGATCGTTTTTTTTTCTTTCGAGGTGGGAACGGGGTTATAAAAATGAATAGTGAGAAAGCGTTTAAGTGTGTATACGGTGGTTTTAGTGCGGGTGTGTTTCTGTGACCAAAAAGCCAAACAGAATAACGAACGCGGTCTCTAAATACGATGGCGTCACTTTTCACCGGCGTGACGCGTTTCTTTTTTTTCCCGACAATTACTCGTATTTATGTTTACGTAAAATTAACTCGACGATTGTATAAGTTATGTTCTAGCGGACACATTACACGATCGACTGGATATCTTTTTTTTCAATTCTTAACTACCGTTTTTGTTTCTCACTACGTGCGATCTAAAAACTTGGAATGTTTTTACTTTTATTTCCTTTTTTTCTCTCACTCTCCATTCGCGATAAGAACACGATGCTAAAAATCCACGATGGACCAAATAATGAGGATAGACGACTACAGTTTTTCGTTGTCGCAACGCACGTCTCTAGACTGCACCGTATTTTCGTCTGACAAACACGAACTACTGAATTTGAACGTTTCGTTTTTTTTAAATCTTCTCTGTCTCTCTCTCTCTGTTTCGTTTGTCTTCTTTGCTTTAACAAGGCCAGCGTATAACGTGATCGTAAACTCTGCAATACAGTGACGTCTAAAATTGTGTACAAGGGTGTTTTGCAACCCCTCTCACTTAGGCCAATCTTTATAATTTATACGGGATACAAATGGCGAATATGTTCTTTTTTCTCTCTTTCATATACCAACCGATAGAGATTCAAGCAAACTTAACACTAAATTCCTTTGACGATTTTTTTCCAAATAATTTACTCTATCACGCGCGGGTTGCCGCGTGGCCGTCCACGAAAAAAAAAACACTATAGCCAGCACCGTCGAGGAGCGATTTTTCATACCGATCGATTCGAAAAAAATATTTTTGTTCGCCCCTCGCCAATATAATTTTTTTAACGTTTACCTTTTTTCTCACTTCGATCCGACGGACACGCGGCACGAACCCCACAAAAATATCCAGGTCACGTCAAGGCGCCCACCCTTGCGTCCCATTATTGTTTCAACTCCTTTTTTTTCATAAATATCTCGAATTCTTTGTTTTGTTTCTTTCGCATTAAATTCTCGTTCGTTTTCTCGTATTAATTTTTGGCGATGAATCGAATATCATCGGGTGATATCGCTGTATCGTATGAGTGGCTTTGCGACGACGCTCACTTACCATATCCTTCACCCTGAAGAAACAGTCGGAAGGCTTCGCTGACTTTACCCGGCTGCTCTTCCAATACCATACCGCAATCGGAAATCTGAAATTTTATAACCAAACAAACCCCGCGTTATCATTAATTAAACAATATTTAAACAGAATTTAAATTTAATACTTGAAAACATTTATTTGAATGGATATGGGAGCTACGAAAAATAAATCGTTTACCTTCATCCAAGAGCTATTGGTCGGATCGAGACGTCCGTTAAGCGTCACTGTGTCGTCAACATGAGGACTCAATGATCCAGTAATATTGATGACAGGAACTCCCAGAGTCGAGCCGTCCTTCTTGCGCGTAGGATCCAATTCCCGTGTGATGTTGAGATCCGTACGACGAACGTAGCTGTCGATGAATAAGGCGAGATTCGTAGGATTTACACGACGCTCGAAGTAATTGGTGTACACCTGCACGAGATCGTGATTTCTCTCCAAAGTACCCTTGAAAAGCGATGAAGAAAATAAATTAAAATTAGTCGGATGAAAAGGCAAGCTTTTGGTGAAACCCTAGCTAAAAAAATCTGAAGCTCCCGTACAATTCCTCCGAGTAACCTTATTAATCATCTACGTGTTGCATAATTGAAACAAGAGAAAGAGATGATAAGGTGAGGCCGTGAATATATGCAAGCTTCGAAAGAGCCTTTGCAGAAACGAGAGGCTCACGCTGTAATCCAATTTTCGAGCCACGCGAGAAAGGGAGGAAAAAAGTCCAGGGAGCACTAACGATGAAGACCTTTGTACGTTCACAAGCTTGCGCTCCCGATAATTCGAGAACTTGTAGATTTTTTTGCCACTTTGATGTACGGTCTATGCAACGATTGCTCGAATACCTAATATTTAATGTGGGAGCGATGGGCCGGGTGGTATTTTAAAGCTTGAATAGCTGCGAATGAAATGCGTGCGGAGGCGATTCACCAGACACAAAAAATAAATTATGCAAATTTCAGTGATGACCAATTTTTTGGTAGAATCTAAAAAAAGAGCCGGATCAAGCATGCCTTATCCGGGCCCGTTGTGGCCTCGTTAAGACGTCAGTCAGCCTTATGAATTTCCTGCTTGGAAAAACACGAGCGCTCCAACCAGACCTAACCAGTCTTCATCAATTCGTCGTGCGACCTCAATGGCTTTTGGTCTCTACATATCTTCATGTGTATACATATTTTCTCGTGATTGTTGGAACCGAGACGTCACAACGTCTTGATATTAAACGATAGGAAAATGGACAAACAATCAATCGACGACAGTATCGATTACAATTGTGTACTGTATATAAAAATCTTACCCTGCCAAAGTGATGCCACATCAAATAATCGAGTACACCCTGGGTCATGCCCTGAGATCTCAGATGACGTACGTTGAGTTTCTGATATCCCCACTCGATCCATCCGGCCTGCGTCGAGACGCAATTTATCAGGCATAACGCGTTCATTTTTTCCGAATGAGCGAGCGCAAAACGCGCCAGGATGTTAGCACCGGCACCCACGCCGAAGCCGATAACCGACTTTAGACCAAAGTGTCCCAGCACGAAGAGCAACTGCTCCGAAAGTTCGTCCATCGACGGATAAATGTAACTGAAAATTTACACAAAATTCCAGTTTACTTTATTTCTATGAATACAGGGAACGAAATACTCACTCTTCGGGTAGCGTTGGAGCGCCCTCCTCTTGTCCAGGTGCATTTACGTGATAGACGCAAAAGTTTTCGAGTAAAACGCGCATGTCGATGTAATTGAAGAACGCCTGGAAGCTCGAGATGTCTGGAATATTAATAATGACAATAATATCAACCCCATGTAAATAAAAAACAGTAATCCATGCGAAAAATCGTGATTATGGTATTTCGAAAGTGTAATATAGTAATTAGTTCATCACTCGATCTCTGATCTTCCGACAGACGCGATTTATCCGTTCGACAGAGCGAAGGCAACGTTTCGAGAGTTAATTAACTGGCTCGACCTCTCGCTCGGGTTGACGATGAAATTAAAGTTGCTCGTAACGTGTCGATATCCCATTGGTATTCCGGATACAAACGACTCTGTACTGTCGAATTGGGCTACTGCCAAGTTTCCTCTGCCGCGTTTAATCCTCGATGGAAACTTATGTGTATGTGTGTGTATGTTGCAACCCGGGGTGGGCGAAAGTTCGCCAATAATTTATCGCGAGTTAAGCTTTTTCGGGGACTTTGCAATCGTCGTTTGAGCATGCCGAACCTTCTCCAACGTTCCCGAACGTACGAGGGTGTTTTTTTTGTAGATTTTATTTATACGTGTTATGCACGAGATGATTTAGTACGGTGTATACTTACAGTTAAGGCCTAGATCGTGATAAGTGAGAATGGCAGGTTTAGCTCGATTTCCTTGAACCGCTACGAGCAAACTACCCTTGTCGGTCTCGACCCTTTCCTCCCTCACCGAGCCATCGTCCCTCGTGAGATATCTTAGAGCCGGAAATTGGAGCTGAATATTTTTCAGCTCGATGTCGTCCATACTGTCTGAAGGCATCGTGCTGCATAAACGAACAAGTGAAACATTTATCATCATCGCGTAACTTCTTACCCTCGATCGATATACCGATATCGAGAGTCACGTGTCGTGTTTACAGGCTAAAGAAAAATTATATCCGGGGCGCAAGAACGTACGCGACTCGGGTCGCCTTCGAGCTTTCTCCAGAATTTTTCCTCGTTTTTGCACGGTCCGTTATATTTTCACTATATACAGATATATATGTTTATCGTAATATTTCTAGCGAAGAAAAAATCTAATGCCAGCGGGTCGTTAAAATTAGCTTTATTTCGCGGCGTAGTTCGCGGACGAATTAAGTGCACGAGGCAAGACGAAAAAAAATATATAAAAAATGACTCTCGGTGGAAATCTATAGTGCGACTTCATTCTCCTCCCACTCGCGCCCCTCGTACGCTAACGCGGCTTAATTAAAGATACGCCTTTTTATTTGCTAACACGTAATTTGGTTTTAATACCTCCTAAAACTATTGGCCCCAATTCGCGATCGATTGAGAAATTTCGATGAAACGTGTTCGAGTCGAATACAATCGAGCTCGCGAATTTTTCCCTACGGCCTATCCCGCAAATATATGCGAAAGCTCTGTTGAATAAACAGACAATCAAATAAGAGCGGTGTCGGTATACGTGTGTTTTATCCGGGGGGCAACAATCGACCTCGTTGTTTCCAGCAATGCACACGCGCTCGAGTGGCGCAAGTGCCCGAGTTTGAACTGCATGTAGTATTCAAAGCGCGAGAGGCAAATGCCAGGCTTTCGAAGAAGTACCTGACCCGTTGACGAGCCGAGCGGTACTCGAAATACTCGTGATCGACTCTCCGAGGGTTCGGGGGTGCGAAAACAAAGATACTGATTATTCACTGAATAAATCAAATTTTAATATCACGCGCGACAATGTCGAGCAGGCGATCACGTTTATCGTTTCGATTCAGATTCATAGTATCACACTACTGTCGATGATCTCAAGAATTTCCAGGGGTTAACGCTTTTCGGAAGTGAATATCACTTTCCTGTCGAGGGTCTTTGCTCGACGACTCGTTTTATGAGGACTCTCGAATCGTAAAATTCACCGAAAGCGCCCGGAGACGGTCCTCGTAACGAGAGGAAACGTATATATCTCTAAGAATTGAGAATTCTTGAATTCGCACCGAACTCAAGCCCGCGAATACTCCTTTCATTTACTTTTGGCAAAGCGACCGAGCGCTTTCTCGTCATTTCACTCTCGGCCTCTGAGAAAACAGTCGGTCGAGAATTCTTTTCTTTGTGTGACTTTTACGACCTTTTCGTAACACTTTCGTTCCTGGACTCGAAATCCATCACGTTTCCATCAGCCTGACTCTCCGGAAAATCGATTTCGAGAAAAGTGGTCGGTAAAGAAAGATCCGTAATTGCGAGTAAGTACGTAAAAAAACGTATAATTCGAGCATTCGTCACGAGCTCGAGTCGAAACGATCGTTGCCTGCAGGAAAATCTTGGAATTAAACGTACGTACGTGTTCACCGACGCCATCTCGCGATCGATCGGTGCGGTAAGATCGATAATGGGGTATTTATTCATTAATTTAAATATTTCACCGCCCATCGAATTAATCGCATTCAAATTTATTAATTGTGCTCGATCCAATTTATTAACGCAACCGCTCTATCGAACTTGCGCGATATGCTGCAGGTTCGTTTATCTGGGATCTTGAGGGAACTAGAGTTATTTCGAAGAATCCCACGATAAATTCTTGCACGACATAACGAGACCGTTATATATATACGTATGTACACGGTAGTCGACGCTTTTTACGGTATTGATCTGTAAGACCACGCCCCAGCTAAGGTGAGTAACGTTACGGCTGTGCAATGGTGCATTTCAGAATGAAGTAAATATGTCAAAACTGGTATTAGACCTTGGCATTATCGTAACGCGAAAAAAAAAAGAAATTGTTCAGCCGCCGTAGCGAGGAAACAATGTTTTCCTTATAAATTTGTGATGTGAACTTAGCTCGTACGCGATTAATTGGCCGGTGGACGTCGCTTGATATTTTTAAAGAGCAGATAATTTTCCCTAGCGTTACATCGCAACTGGAGCATTAAATGGAGATTTTCCACTACGCTGGTAGAATTATGAACTAAATATATGTATAGACGTGTGGATAGGTTCGCAGGGGCAATTTGAGCGTCTCTCGTTCGGGCGGAAGTAACGAGACAGTGGCACTAATGTCACTATATGCACACCTCCGTGGCATATCAGGCAGGAGTTTCAATTCGTTCCATAACTATATCAACCTCTCTAGTTACCCCCTGTTTTACTCTACCACCCCTTGCTCGACACCGCGTCATGCTTGTCGAGATACGGCCCGTTTTGTTTAACGATTTTATGCGCTGACCCAATTCATATTTTCTCGGAAATGTCGGGCGTCCTCGACGTTCGAGGGATACGAGCGAGATGCATGCCGGGTACAATGCCTTCCACCTTTTGTATTAAGAAAGAAAAAAGAAAATATTTTTGAAAGCGGCATGAAAAATGGGTGCACGGAGAAGTACTTGGACCTTTTATCTCACTTTCGAGCCGTTCTGGAAAGGATTTTTTTACGATGACATATTTTTTAAAATTCTTATCCCGAAGCTACGACCCAATTTTTCCCCACAACTCCACTTGTCTTTTAAGAGACTAGAGAGACTTTGGGAAAAAGGTCTTTCCCATTTCTCATAAATCGAATACCTCTACTTTCGCTCTTAGTTCACCGAAAGAGCCAGAAATTTCGAGAAATTTCGTGGAAATGAAATCCTCCAAATCAGCGCACTTTGGCCACGCTGAGTGGTAAACATCAGCTCCCCCAAGAAAAAAGTTGAGAGAGAGCGAGGGACGTTAAGATATTGTGCTCGCTAGAGATTCTTGACTCAGAAAGAAAAGTTCCATGGACACTAAGTAGATTTGGTTCATGCTGGGTCGATCACCAGGGCGTGTTTGTTCTGCGACGAGAGAGTGAGAGAGAGAGAGGGAGAAATGGTCGTACTAAGCGGAGATACTCGTCTCTCACAGACGGCGTCGAGACGTCTACCCCTAGACGATCGATGCTCTCCTCTGCGCGTTTTACACCCCGTGACGCCCACAACGGGCTCGTTCCTCGATATACTAGCCAATGTGCTTTCCGTTTGCGAGGGCAGAAATTTATCTTTTATTCCTATCGACTAGAAAATTGATAGACTCATTGCGTTTAGAAGCTCGGAACGTCCCCGGCAACCAAATCCATATAAACGTATATATGCATAAAGCGAACCGTCTAATGGACTAATCGGATGAGGCGTTCTATCTCAAGTAGGTTACGCACGCTTCGATGTATTTGGAGCGATCGCCGGATTAAATAGCTCAACTTTCAAAAGAACTACCCCTACGACTGTCAAGTTACATTATTTTTCCAACCCTTATTCTACCCCCGTGTTCGATATCTTTTCTTCGCAATCCAACTATATATGACCGAGGTTCGAGAATCTACAATTAACCATGTCGGTCACCGATCGAACCGACCGAAACGAAATTTCTTTTTCATGGTGAAACAAAAAGATGAATTCAACCGGTCGCCCCACTTTAGCACGTATTTCTGTCGATGATACGGAAAAGTTCCCAATCCGAAGAAGCTGCAACGGACACTCTTGTATACACCAGTTTTATGTATTATATATGTATACACGATCGAGAGACGTTCGATTGAGCTTCATTAAATTTCCAAGCACAGAGAGAGAGCGAGAGAGAGAGAGAGAGAGAGCTTGGCTTGTGGCACCGTCGTGGTTTCCCGTATACGCTCCCCCCACCCCTCGACTATACACGTCATTCATTGGTTTCCGGCCACGAACGATTTCACTCGACCGCACAAAAGTTACGGTATGTACTGGAGGACGATAAAATTGTATTCAGTCGGAGGTGCAAGAGAGACTCTTAATACATGGAATATGAATTTATTTCACGAATGAACATTCGAACCAGTTCGTACTCCAGCTGCTTTTCACGGTTATTCGATCGTCACGAGAATATTCATAGTCGTTCGTGTGCGTAGTAGGTATTATTTTTCTGACGAAGGAATCAACGCGAAAACTTTGTGCGCCGGATAAAAACCGAAACATTCGAGACAGTTTGCTCATTCTCGGCCTCCAGAAATTCTCAAAGCAAACTTTTAATTAAATTCACGAGAAGCTTCGCCGTGCAATGATGTATCACGGATATACACTCCGAAGCGGAATTTCCGCACTCGCTGAATGCCCCGAGGCTTTGGCACTCGCCTGGAAATGGTAGATCTCGCACGAAACAAAGAGCTGCTTAAACTGGATCAACGCTCGAACGAGATACGCGGTGCGGCAGTGAGGATTATCTACGCTTTGCTTTTGCCCACTTGCGCTGAAATTCCTGGTTCGATGGATCTCCGTTCCAACGAATGGAAGGGAGTGGACAAAATGGAAAAGCTCTCTCTTTCCTGCGTCTTTTTTTGTTCGGTCAAAGCACTTTCGGACCAGCGCCTCGCGACACTTTGCATTTATCGAGTGTATGTCATAATCCCACCCCCTCCCTCCCTCCCTCCCTCCTCTTCACCCCAACGGGATAAAGTTATTGCGTAGGAAAAGAGAATATTTCGAAAAGTTCTGAGAGCTAAAAATATTACTCGTGCATATATCGTTGCCTCGACGAGACTTGGCAGCCGACGAATATCTCTCTCGCGAGATGGTCGCGCTCTCTCGATGAATAAAAATGCGTCGTAGATTATGCCTCTGTGGGAAAAACAATATTACACATGAACAAAAAGTAAAGAGACGTGGCTTGTCCATTCGCGGAGAGGAGCCCGTGCGGTTCGACCGCGGAGGTGCGAGGGGAGGAAGCTTCAGAGCGGTCAACTTCTCTCTTCGCGGTCATGTACCACAGAAAGAAAGAGCGAGGAGACGGGCAGATGGAAACTCGACACTCGCGATCTCCTTCGACACACGATATCCGACGTGGTCGTGGCTTGACTTTTTATCCATCGATTATAAACCCGAGTAAGGCGCAGTTTGTACGGTTTTTTTGTTTGAGTTTCTTAGCTCACCAAGAACCTCACCGGCATAATCAAGTTTTTATAACATTCTTCACCGTCGTACGTGACGATTCTCGTGGATCTGATTTTTTGCAATAATCGTAATCGATCCGCGTACGATAATTTCTCGATAATTATGGCGCGAATGATTTTTTGAATAATTGTATGCTTACATATGCCCTAAATAACAGGCTTCATGCTTTAGACACATACGGGAGGGATATAGAGACAAAAATATATTTTCATAATGCACCATCCCGCTTTATCGATGCAATCCACAATGTCACAACGATTACCTTGACCACCGTACCTGGGCGAATATGTGCGTTAGTTCCACCAGCTCCGCCGTAGAGGCGGATGCAACCTTCCGGTGTTTGTGCGGGGCAAAACGTCTGCTGCACACTGAATACTCTCACTCTATAAATTCATATGAAACTCTCTCCACTACGTTTCTACGGCTAATATAACTAATAAAAATATAATACGTTCAATTAAGATTTGTTGTTGTATTTTTCAAGGGTGTGGTATGAAATATGAAAAGAGGAACGATCGATGTTCGTAGCACGTCGAAGCGAGATGAATTATACATGTAATATCTCGGAATATTTGGTTTCGTCACATTTGCGGTTAACGAGAGCTAGATAAGTGTGCACTGATGGAGATTAACTTTTACGGTTCGACCACACGTACTTTGTATATGACGTGTCCCTTTTCCAAAACCCAATGGGTCATTTCAATTTACAGCTCGTTGAAGCGAGCATTTTCCGAATCTGATTTGATTGTGTTTTTGGTACATCGGAGAGTGAATAATCTGTGGATATATTTACGATTTGATTGTATTCGATGAAATACGGTAGTTCCATCCAACCGACTCATCGAAATATTGTTCGATCCTTGCGATCCAATCAGCCAAATGTGTTTGTTCGCTATAGCGAGGTTGAAGGGTCGAAATCTATTATTAAGCGAATGTACCAGACTTTATGAATGTCAGAATTTCGCGCTTCTCTTGTAGTACATTTTGTAGCCATGCTAGCGGACAATGGCTAGCCCTGTTCCCCCACTGGCTTAATGACGTCTAATCATACTTCATCCGAACGCTAATTGCTCCGTCGGCACGTACGTGCCGGAAGTGTTCTTCGAGTTTTGTTAATTCAGTTCGATGAACATTGAAACCGATTTAACATCACGGTCATTTTTACTGACGTTTCCGGAGGGGACATAATTCGTGGTCTTTGTTTGCCCGAATTTATTTCATTTTTATAAAAAGGTCACGATCAGTAATAAAAAACAAACTTAAAATTTTGTGAAATTTGGTCCAAGTCTCGATCTTCAGGAAAATAACGAACCGTCAATACCGATTTCAAAATTCCCATGCTGGCTTTCCATTTGTCCCAGTCGGTATGTTCCTATCGTGCTCGTAGCTCGTCATTAACGAAGCGTCGATAATTACACGACCTATGACGGTATATCGCTGCCTGCCGGGTGACAGCAGTGTTCGCACCAAGTCCGAGCAAGCTGAACAAAAAGTCTTTTTTCACCGACCGGAGCGTTTCACTGTTGCGTAACACGATAATAGAGAGTTACCTGTATACAAAAAAAATATTTTCACCGTGGTCACCCGAGGATTCGTGTTAAAAGTTTGCCATAGTCACAACTATTTTTGTCGTCGACTCCACGAAACATGATAATTTCATTCGTTGAAATAAAAAAACGCGTATCGTTTATTATGCAAGAATCGCTGCATTTTTTAAGTGGACCCAGGTGATACATTCCGGATTATCGAGCTCGTGAGGCTTCCGCGAGATCGCGCTGACGCCCACTGCGAATAGACCGGAATATGTCTTCGTGTAGCACGTTCAAACTTTCAAGCTCGCTCGAATGACCCCGAGAACGTTAAACTTCTCACCACTCGAAAAAGCAAAAGTCTCCAGAATGAGTAGCGCCATTCTCCGGCTGTATATCTCGCTCAGGCTGGATCGCTCGTTAGCGCGATTACGCTACTTGGGCGAAACGAACGACTAATGGACTCGACTACGTCAGCGATTTGAACACGTAATGGTTCCTTCTCCGGTCTTTTGGAAAATCCGAGTCATTATTCGTTCGTCATAAACGAAGAATGTTTTAATTAAAGTCTCAAAGTTACAATCCGAGCGGCGATAAATCAAAAGCTCCGGGCCTCGCCTCTCGGCTTCAACGAATAAAGCAGCAATCTCCATGTAATCATTATTCACCGTAGTTCGTACTTGAGAATATTTTGAAGACGAATTCCGGAATAACGAAGAGACGGTCAAGAATTCTAGTCTTGTAATTGCGACCTTGAATGAATTACTCCGAGAGATTGTCAAGACACCGACGCAATTGAGGAAAGAAAGAAAATAATTTCGTGCGTGTCACGAAATAAGGACAGTTGTAGAGGGTCGAGGGCTTTATAGAGACGAGAGAAGCTCAATTTGGGTCACGTTTTAACCAGGGCATCGGCCAAGATCGGAAGAATCTAGTTCGTCATTTGTTCGTTTTTTTTCTCTCGGTCCTCTATCGCTGCCGAGGCTTCGTCTCCTATATAAACCGCCTCTTCCCGCGGCACGATATTCGATTTCATAAAATCAGCCGAGACCTTTTTTTACTCTCCACCGGCGAGATCCGCGGACGCGAACTGGTTTCAGGGCGTCCTTTGGTCTCGAAAGAGTTTTCAGGTACGGGCAACGGCGAGAAAGCCCGTGGCTGCGAGAGAACCAACGTGAACCCGGCAAAGAGAGCCCGAGCAGCCGTTGTGCAGCGCTCACTCGCTTTGGAGTCTCGAATTTTTATACGGGAGACAGAATAAAGCGGGTATATACGTGGCTCGGCCCATTACTCTTATTCGTTGTCCTCGCCGTTCCCGGTGGAATACGCGTGTGTCACGTATCGTCAGACACGATCGACCTCGCCTGCGACGGCGATCGGACTCTCTCGCGAGCCCCATCGAGTTTCGCAACTTTCCGGCGTCTTTGCTACACGGAGGCCGGAGCATCGACGAAAGAAATAAATTAAAGATGCCTCCGCCAGGATGGAACAGCCTTGACGACACTGCGATCAATGAACCAACCTCTATCGGAAATCCGCGCTTTCTTTCCATTTTTCAATTCTATTTTCTCGTGGAACGGAAGGAGCCCTCGTTTATATTATCGTTATATCGGGATTTTTCGAATGATGAACGATGAAAGGTGTTATGATATATGTTCGAGGATATCGAGTGTGCTCGGAAGTGTGGGTGGATAATTGTCAAGAAAACTAACTAATGTACTTCGTTCTATAGCTACGTCAATAACTTTGTCCGTCGAGATAGCATTCTCTAGCAAAACAATAAATCAAAAAACCTTCTGACAAAATTCACATCCTCCGGCGTATATACGAAAAGACGTGGATACCCTGCGGTCCTTTATCATCCTTCGGTCTTTCTAATATAAGTTGTGCGCGCGCAGATCTCTTCTCGCTCTATTCGCGAGAATTTCTCGTTATAAAACACTTACCCCAGAAGTGCGGATTCCTCGGCAGTCGCTGCTGTGGGCATCTTGTTTCTCTCCCTAAAACAAAATGGCCGCAAATAATCACACGACCGGCCCTATCGGCTTGGGCTAACTCTATTCAGCCGTAATCCCGTGCTGTCGACATTAAAACGATCCTCGTGCTCTCGCATATTGCATTTACATCGAGAAAAGCCGAGAGCCGTTATGGTAATCAAAAGCCGCAATCGGTGCTTTCCGTTTTTCTCACGCGCACTCGATAATCTCCGATAATCGAAGCCCGATGAAAGATTTTCCACGGTGAAGGCAAACGGAGAACATCGATCGCTCTGTTGCAAGCTTGAGCTTCCGGCATGCGTCACGTCACACGCAATGACATAACGAAGAATGCGAATGAGAAGAGTCCAAGAGTAGCTACAGCTATTGTACATATATTTACATATCTTATACGATCAATTCAACAAAAGCCATGCTCGTAGCGCCTAGAAAATCGTGCTTCAAAAGACGATGGAAAACAATCGTGACACATGCAGCTTACCTCGTGGCCCTGGTTTTACCTGGACCGATCGATAGTCGCATCGCCGAATTCCGGTCCTACGCAATTCCTTCTTCGATTCTAATCGGCTAATAATCGATATCATCTGCGATAATTAACAGATCGATAGTCTCAAAGATTCTTTATCAGAGTTCGTGTTTCAAAGTAACAAACGTTTAATTTTGCTGACGTTATTTTAAAACGAATTGTAACGCGATCGTAGAATCGACCCGGAACGAAATAAAATGACCTGACTAAAGTCCGAAATGTATGAAAAACCACCACCGTCAGTACAGTTACCACCATTAAAATTTCGTTAAACTTCCAATCATGACGTATGGTAGGTTAATATGGAACGCTCGAAGCAGCGATATGTTTCGGTGATTGGTATGCAGTTGGTGAAATGACGAGAGGAGATATGAGGTATGGCGTGAGAAGGTTTCGAGGTCGAAGGTAGGCGTCGACGTGACCGATATGCTGCGACGACGAAGGAAGCTCGAAGAAAGGCCCGCGCGTATATATATTGTATATATAGAGAGATAGATATGTGGGTTACGTATATACACAAAGAGACCAGTAGCACCGCGTTTTTCTATCATCTATTTTTCGTTAATTATCCCGATCGTCCGTGCTTTGAAACACCTACCTTGAAACTATCGAAACGCTCTCCCTTCTGTCCTCGATCAGCGGATCCTTCTTCCTCAGTTCGATCTTTGGCGATGCGAAGCTGAAAGCCTTTTTCACAGACTCGAGGACACTCTGTCCTGTCGTTTGGGTCTGATCGACGATCGTCGTACTTTTGTAGACGTCTTCGCCCAGGTCACCCAACGACCTGTACGAAGCGCCTATACCTGCCGGCATGGCGATATTTCCGGTCACCTCTTCACGACTCCCACGTTTACACCTTCGTGTTTTGAAATGTTCGCGCCTAGCCCCTCTAGGATCTTAGACTCTGCTATCGTCTTGTCTCCGCCCCGAGCCTCTCTTTCCTCTCTTTCCTCTCTCTCTCTCTCTCTCTCTCTCTCTCTATTTTCCCGACAATGGTAAAATTCCTCTCTCGTTGACGATGATACTTGCGACTGCCGTTGACGACGGGCCTGCCAGGCAGACAGGCAGCGACCTCGAGGCCGTACTCTCGTGCAATGCGCCGATGACAGTTGAGATTCGAGTGCTGGGATGTTGCTACAGCTGTTTTCGGTCGACGAAGGCGTGCCAGAAGCCGAATTTATTGCCAAATTCGTACGTCAACAAGGCAAACGAACGGCAAAAAAAACGGAAAATAACAAAGACAATGTGAAAGACTATAAAATGTGTGTAGAGATAGAGGAATCTCCCGCGAGCTAGAGCATACTCGAGACACTAAACGCGACATTGGCCTTTAACGTTCGTGTATCTCTCGTGATCGTAGACGCGAACGTTATCTACGCGTCGTCTTTCAATCTCCAAAATGGAAAATCTTTACGGTAGTCGCGCGCTCTCTTTCCTCCGAGCCTTTTCCGCGTTATCTGTCTTCGACTCACACGCAGTCGCGTCTCGGTCGAAAAATGTCACCGCCACCTAAACGACCGCGTAACATTTACCAAGGCATCCTTATCGCTCCTGAAACATTTTCATTTGAGGCCAAACGGGGGTGTCGAACCCTTCGTCCTTCTCGACGCGTCAAATCCGGTACTGCGCGTTACGTAAATATAAATATATGTCACTTTCCAGGAGCGTATTACATAAGGTGACAAAATGAAGATCTTTATTGTCTCTGCCAATGCCGTCGCGTAACAAGTTTCGAGAATTATGCTCTAGTGCGAAAGACTCTTGCGTGTCGTTAAGCGACGTGAACATGCAGAACGTATAATCTGCCGAAAAATTTATTAATATCTAGACATAATTAATCATGCGTGCTCTGGCGCCATGCCGATTGCAAACTGTGCATCAGTGTCTCGGTGTGTGTGGGTGAGTTTTTATGCGCGCGAATTTTGTCGAAGAAGGGATCGAGCCGTTCGAGTGTTCGCAACGAGTCTTTGTTTTTCCACGAAAATTCGATACGTTCGATCAATATGAAATGACCGATTAGATCAAATGGTCACATCCTGATTCGCGGTATCATCGGTATTGAGTCGATATCGATGACGTGCGTACACTCTTGAGGCTCTGCCCTGATATGCCTGTGATGTAGCAGATATATATATATATATATATACATATTTGACGTATATACATATATATAGATAGACTATTGAGATGGGCATACGTGGGAAAACGGGTATAGTATAGTAGTAGACAGATGCATTACACATGCAAGAAAAATCGATATCGTTGCTGGTCGATGGGTTATACACAGAATTGAGTCAGATGTTCGTCGCTTATTGATTTCCGTGGAAGCGCCCAGCACACTCGCGACTGCATGTGCGCGCTGTGCTTCTCTGTCTTTTATACACTCCCCGATATACCACCGCCCCGTCGAAAAATCATTGTTAAGACGCCCGATATATTAATTTGTTTCTTTTTTTTCCAACTACTTATTTATGAAACGCGATACTAGACAATTACGGGCATTTATGAAAAATTTTGAATATCACTCGCGATTATTGTATAATACGTTCCGTTTGCTCAAGTTTTCGCGCCGTTTGTTCTGCAGTTTTTGCCGCGATGACAGCAGCTTCTCTCTCTCTCCCTCTGTTGGTACTCATGGCAATGATACTGCAGGGCAAATAAGTTACTCGCTCGGGCTACGCTAAACGGCGATTATTCAATAATTGGATTATATCCTTGGTTTCAAGGCCAGAAAGATTCGAACGCACGAAATAAGGAAGCGTTTTAAAACGTGCGAGCGCATGTTACCGTTGTCGAGCCGTCCCTCTCGCGAGCATCCAGAGACGATTATCGATTTCTCCGGACGCGGGAAATCGTGCATTTCCTGCCGCGTCCTTGCTTCATCGCACGCGAAATATCCTCGAGGATTCCGTGATAAAGAGAAAGAGAGAGAGAGAGAGAGTAAATGAGAATGGGAGCGAGAGAGAGAGAGAGAGAGAGACAGTGAGCGTGAGTGCGGAATCGCGTATAGTAACGGAGACTCGGAGGGGTAGGGTTAGTCTATTGATTTTCCGTGTAAACCAACGGAATTGGGGTTAACCCGACTCTGCTGTCCGTCCGCGAAATGTACCCTGGGTTTTCTCATTCAATTTATATCGCACACTCGGCTGAATAAAAGATTTTTTTTCACTAATTTGCACCATACTTTGTACGATTTCAACGGCCACCAAATCAATACGAACGAATGAATGAAAATTATTATTATTATTTCGTAAATGAGACGATTATCGATGGAGCGAGGATATAGGGAAGGTATCTAGGGCCTCTATCGACGTCGAATCTGACACTTGATCGTCGAAGTTATTGCACGGTTATTCGAGGGAGGTCAGTAGGGAGAATCATTTGTTTTAGATCGACGAAGCAACACCCATAGCGTTATATGACACAGGAAGGGACTCTTGAACGTCGATTTATCGCGTACGCTCGTGTCAAAGAACAATTCTTCGAGCGTATAAATCGAAGCAGACGAAAAGACGTGTATATATATATATATAGCTCGCGCACGGTAACTCCGAGCCTTTACGGACCCAAACCCGTCGTGAGAGGATGACTCATGGAGCGACTTACCTCGTCTTTGTCGGTCTGGTAACTCTCGACGAATTGGTGGATCGCTGAAGACCCGCAGAACCAAAGAACAGTTGCAGCTTAACGCAGTTGACGTTCAAACTCGGATGGCTGTTTTTCTTTTGTTTCTTTTGACGACGAAACGGAAAAAAACGACTCACCGCGAACCCGATCAACGATTGAGATCGCAACTACGAGCGACGATTGGTAATAATCGGACAATGGATATGAACCCCAAGGATAAGTTTTTTAACGTGACGAACGAGAGTGTGTGCTTGAGAAGAGGGGCAGCCCAGCAAGCAGAGACGAGAGAACGATTTTCTACGTGCGACGCATACGGAACACTCGACGAACTGATCACTATGCTATCGTCGAAGCTACCGTGGTTCGCTATTGGAGGCTCGGACTCCTTCTGGCCGGTCAATGGGACTGCGCAGACTTTCTTGCGCATAGCCCTTACCGGATCGAACCGGTTATGGACTCTGTGTCGACATCTGTGTATCATCGATGGTTTTCAGTTCAAAACATCGCCCTTCGTCATTTGTTTTTCCGTATTATCCGATGGATTATCAGGATCGGCTCTCGATAACGAGGGAACCGGGAAAACTAGGTTGTCCACGGTTGCCAACTTATCGAGGGAAATCCGTTTGATGGTCGTGGATAAGTTAGAAACCAGTTGGCTACTCACCGACAACGTTATAACTTACCTTCCGTAGATACACGCGCGACTCGTCGGATAAAACTCGACAGTTTTCCATGCCGAACCTCGTACAATAACGGTTATATCTGATAAACACTTCGAGCAGTGAGTCTTTCTATGATAGGACTTGAATGAGAACTAAAAGACTTTTAATTGATTGCCAACAAATTTTCGTGAATAAAAGCGATCAATAGACAGACGTCGTTATCACGTACAGAGTTCGCTCGTATTTTAGTTTCTCGTAAGGATAATCATTCCTCCAGGGAAGACGTCGGATCGAAGGATCACCTTCCGAAATCATAAGTATTTATGCGGGAACGTGTTCCGTCTCGTGTTGGAATAAAAAAATCGCGAACGAGCACGGCGTCTCGGAATTTCTTCTTCGTACAGAGGGGTGCCTATACGTATATACCCCACGGGAATTACCTGGTCGAACGCGAGAGCCTTATTTATGGACGGTTAAAAGGATTTTAATACACGTCGAGCATGCGCCGCTCGCGATAATTCATAAGGACAGCTGCCATATTTCCTGGCAACCCCGACCTGCGGGAACTTCTTCCTTTCTTTTTTCTCTTTTCCCTTTTTTTTGAGGAAAGGGCGCCCGAAGCTTGGTAGAGTAGAGCGCGGTAAGTAGACGTAATAGCAAAGTAGTATCCGTCGTAAAAATCGACCCAGCACGCGCCGAGAGCCACTTCGCCCCGGTTATTACCGGGTATGGGGCAACCATTATCGCAACAAGAGCAACAGACCCTGCGAGTCGACGAAGGTATCGATATTTGGACGTGAAAGAAAAAAGGTAATAACTTTGGACTAGAAAATTTCTTTTTTTTTTCTTCTCTTATCCGAACGAATCAATAAATCGATCGATCGATCGAACGCTTTGAAAAAGTTCGTGAAAATGCTGAGTGCCTTTTCGTGCTCGAAATGTTCTTGCCTCAATTCCACCAGAAGGCTCTGGTGTTTCTCTTTGCTCCTTTTATTTCCCTCCGCGGAGCCCGGCTCGTCGCCAAACCCCGCTAATACGACGACCTCTCCTTAAATCACGGAATCGAGCCATTCGTTTTCCGTCCACCGCCTTCGGTTTTATCGCCAGCTGTTTTTGATTTGGTGCTCGCCTTGCCTCGCGGATTCGAGCCTTAACTCATCTTCTCGGAGTGCTGCTGCAGCAGCGGCAGCGGCAGCGCCGCAGCAGTCGAGACGAAGAGGACGACGGCGATCGTAATACGAGACCGCAGGAGACAGGGAAGATGGAAAACCTTCCCTCGAGAATCTAATACCACCAGACAGAGCCGAAAGACCGAACGTTCCTTCGTGTTTGATAACACTCGTGGTAAAGATATTACTTTATTATTATCATTATTATCATTATTCTTCATTCATCAACGAAGTGACATTCTTCGACTGGAATGTCCAAAGTTCCATTACTATTGACAAGTTTTTCGTACTTTTTGGATAAACTTTGAGTACAAAGTCGAGGGCCCCGAATATTTCCGACTACGAATATTTCCAAGTTCATTCGTCATAAAAATGCTTATTTATGTATATTTCGGTTGAACGTAGGGAAATATATTGTTACGAGAGAGGAGCGCGGCCACCCCCAGTTTTCTTCCGTTACCTCGGACTTATGAGGGAATGTAGGTGTTTTATAATATCGTATAAAGTCGCCCGGCTCGTATCTGTCTCTCGCTCTCTAGTTCTCATTCTCTCTGTATATAAATTACATACACATATATTATACAGACGTATATCTCTATATACGTGAATATTTACCCACCCAACGTATATGTATACGGGTATATTTGCCCACCCACATTTTACAACGCATATTCGCAACCCGAAAGCCCATCACATACCCCGTATGTTCATAGGCACGAAAAGAGTTTTCCACGCGACTAAAATCTGTCTTATGACGGTATTTAGGCTGTCGAGCTGTGTGACGGATCACGCGTGATAAGGCGTGGGGGAGTAGGGATGGCTTAAAGGTACCATGAACACTACCACCATCTCGCGCTTCATGAATTCAACACCTCTGGTGGAATACGCGTGCCAGAGAGGTAGAGAGATATTATATTACCGTATTCATATTCCACATGAGTTGATGGTGACGATGTCGGGCTTCAATACGAGGGTTGACAGTAAGCGCGGGCACCGTCATATAAATAACATATATATATATATAACGCGAGATATAGAATGCGATGAGTATCTTTATCGCTTTGAGAATGGGCTCGATGTACGAAGGGAAAGCCACGTTATGGAGATTAGAATTGAGTAGACGTTAAGTAGAGCCACGCTCGAATCTATTGAAGGGTAAACGTCCGCCCTTCATCTCACTTCCGTTGTGGTTTTATCGTTCTCGATAAGACGCTCGTCGTCGTTCCACCAATCGTTATGTACGTGTATACATATATTTTATGTATACGTACGTATATATATGGGGTCCTACAGTGGGTGTATGTTTCGCGGCGGAAAGGAAAACGAGCTCAGAGACGCGGAAAACTTTGGGTTTACCCATGCAAATGGAGAACGGCTCTTCCGCGACAAGTTTTAATTCAACGTTTCGTCGCAACCCGGGATTGTCTCGGCTCGCTCATTCTCCCTCCCTCTCTCTCTCTCTCTCTCTCTCTCTCTCCCTCTCGTTTTCTCTCTTCCCCCGCGAATACGATAGTGGTTGAGGTGTGTACGTTTCTTCGAGAGCGAAGTTGGTCAGGACTTTGCGTTTAGCTTCATGCGACTCACAGACCCGGACTGCCTTTTCCTCTTTCGACTCCATCCTCCATTCTCAAGCCTCGACTCGCGCTCTCTTTCTCTCTTTCTCGCTCTGTTACAGCCAGGTAAGAGAGACCGCGAGGAACCACTCAAAATGGTAATACGAAAGTTCAAAGACACCACCGTCTCACTGTTTGTACCGTGAGAATTTCAACTTTCCGCTCTCTACGCTTAGTTATGGCTCTCATGTTTGTGGGTATACGTATCGCTATAACCAACCCCCACCCCCCTGGCCCCACGTACATCGCGCACCTCGTCATAAACACACGTATACAAACGTATATGCACATAGGCCGACACGTCGTGTATAAAGATTTCAAGTTTTACCGCGTCCTCGAGTTGCAAGCTCGCGTTAGTGCCACATGCGACGGTAATTTCAAAGATTCATGGATGACTGACCAATCGTTCGGATTCGTCGCAGACTTAGTACTCTTAAATTTTCCACGTCTTCTCGCTAGTTTAGTTTCGTAAAGTTACTTCGACCGATAACGCACTTTCGGCGCAAGACGCTACGCCGAACGGAATTCGCATTTGTATTCCGTCTCCGCTCTCTTTCTCTCGCGCTACGTCCGTATGAATAATAAATTCGAGAGGGCACGTAAACATGAGAAGACGTTGTTACAGAGCGACCGTGCGAGACAGAGGCCAAATTGTGTATTAATATTAAATTCTTCGTGTAGAAAGGAGAAAAGCGCAGGTTTGGTTCGTACAGCCGCGACAACACCACCGTCGCTCAGAGGTGGTAGGGGGTTTGGGTTGCACCACTCACGTAACCGAATCGCTAGATTGTATAGCGTGTGTGTCTTTCACAATCACGAAACGCACACTCAGCATGTACAAAGAGACACGTAGCAAATGGTAACCGTCTCGATGCGCTACCGTTCTCATTACAATCGGACGAGGACGGAACTTTCGGCTACTCGATTAACCGAAAATACTCGGTCAGCGCCTCTCCTGGTGGTGATAATGAAAATTGAACGTTCGAGAAATCAACGTTGGTACCATTCATTTTGTCGAACTTTTGCCAAGCACACGTTACACCACGTCCGCAAAAGCGAGAATAAATCGTCGCATGTCTGTCGAGAATCAGATATAGAGCTCATGATTCCTGCATCATCACCGTTTTTCCTCGCACATGGCACATATCGAACGATGGAATGAAAGTCGACCTTCTAACTACCCTGCCGATACTTGTACATATACTATATATCGCTAGGTGAGATAACGACCGGTCGTACGATCGCGCAGGAAACCTTAACGATAAATTCGCGAACGAGAATTGTACCCATAGGAGAAGCAACAGCCTCGATATAGTATACAAAAGGAGCGAAAGGAGATGGTTCTCAAGCTATACACCTGTTCTACCATAGTGGAAGTCCCATGGGTAGCCGATCGAGACGATTGGTAATGGCGAGTAAGGAAGAGAGAGAGAGCGAAAGAGAGGCGGACGCTCACTAGGGAAAAGAGACCTTCGTGAGAAACCGATAAAAAAGAGTAAGAGAAATATATGGATCGTGGGTGGTACGTATGGTTAGAGAGAGAGTGAGAGTAAAATGCGATCAGCCCAAGCAACCCAAGAAGATCGCAGTCACCGTGCTTGAAAGAACCCTCTCCGTTGGTCCATCCGTTGGTTTTTTTAGTCCACGTAGAAAGTCCAGCTCTTGCCGTAGACGTTACCCAACGACTATCCTTTCTCATTTCGAAGACGGTCGCGATCTGTTCGTTTTTGCAATTTGTTCGACAAGCCAGAGGTGAAAATCGCGTGTTGGCGGTGATAAAGTATTCATTCGAACGAGATCAAGTCGCCGGTAAGAAAAAGCTCTGTAGAGCGTCGTGGATGCGGGCGAGACTCAAACGTCATTGTTGTTGTTCTATCGAAGATGCTGCGATTCCGCCGCTGGATATGCGTCGGCAAAGAGACGAGACGGAGAATTTCTAATGGAGACAAACACCGAACTGTACGAACGCCCCTGTTTCATCTATAATTAATCAGTTTGGCCGTACTTATCTCACCAGGGAGAACACTCAACCTATCTATACAGGTTGAGGCTTCGTACCGTATATATTCGTTAACATTCGAGCTAACCGACTGGAAAACCTATGAAGGGTATAGGGGATGGATACGCATAGCGGCGAATTACGCTGACATTTAAAACGTAAGGTTTTCGCATAAATAATTCATAACCCAATTCAAACTAGCAAAAAGGGCTCACGTAGCATGAGCGTCGTGTATGGGTACACCGTGAACATATCTCACTCGTAGACACTTTCAACATGCCGACAAATCCTTTTCTCGTAGTTCGGAATTTGTACGCACAATTATGTAAATACGTGCGAATTTTACATGCTACGGGGTGAGCCGTAAGAGCTCGAGTCGCCCCCAATGCAATTCAGAAAAAAGCTTACGTACACACCTGATCTCTTTATACATATAATCTTGATAAATTGCCATTCTTTTATTCGCCATTTTCTTTTCAAAGATTGTTCACCGCTTAACATTCTCCCTTTTTGGGGAGCCCATTGTGGCGTATGAATGATGGATGATTCTACGAGTCACTTATCCATGATAACTATTTGTTTCGTACGAATTTGTTTAAGGGTATGAGGGCGAGGCGTGAAAAATAGTAAGACCATATGCCACAGATAAAATATTTATTTGACGTATGAATATTTTTCATTCGGGTGTATAATTTTGGTGGATATATACTTGGGATAAATTTCATCCTGTCGGGCTCGATACCGTTTGACTCGTTCGTTCCGTATAATAAGAGCAGGTCCGAAGGCAAGCAGTCGATTCCTTTTCTCGTCCACAAGGGATACCGCTTTTTCCGGTTGGCAGAGCAATTTTCTCGAAAGTTAAACTGGCAGTGAGACGTAGGACGTACGTAAGTACGTGCAGCTAGTGCTAGCTAGCTGGAAAGAGGAAGCTTCCATGATAGCTATAGTGGATGCGAGCGCGGGGGTATATAAGGGTGCAAAGAACGAAAGCTTTCTTTAAAATTTATGGCCCTAGGGCCGAGTGGACAAAGAGGTACGTTGGTTTGGTTGGGACGGCTTCTTCCACGGCAAGACGGGCGAAATAACTCGCTGGATGCTTTCATCAAAACGCCAATAAATTCAACTACGGAAGCCAACTGGGTCGTTGCCTCAAAAGAGCTTGAAAAACTCGGAATTCGTCTGGACTTATAAGGTTTTCATATAACGAGAGAACCCTCTCCTCTACTTTTTCCCGTATATGCGCATTGATATCTTTGCGCGCAATGATACCGTTAAGGTCAAAGCTCGTCTCTGCACGAAGCACACTCATACCGTTTGACCAAAAATAAATTGAATGGAGTGCGTCTCGAGTGAACGATCAAGACGACGGTACAGAGATCGAAACTCGAACTACCTTTGCCCTACTTTGTAAGAGCACCGGTAGAGTGTGTTTTCTAGATGTAAAGGAGCGAGTTGAATCGATCCAAGTCTATCAGATACCTATTAAAGATTCAATACGGTTGGGAATCGAAATACCGGATGAATTTTTAGTCCTGGAAAAGTCGTCCTTTCGCCGTTATCCTTTAGAGTAAATATTTCTCGATAACGTGGTACAGTGACATCCCTGCCTGCATCACGGTGCATAATCGAGGCCTTACGTACATCTCTGAATCGAAAACATTGCGATCTTTCATCCGGTGTACGTTTAGAAAGTATAAGTCGTTGAGAAGCCCGATTCTCCACCGCCATGGATGATTCTCGGATGTTTTTCGGGTAGCATATTACAGCACATTTTGTGTATCGTGGGGTTAAAACGGCAGCCATGTTGACCGACGAGAAGTTGTCGTGAGATATACGATTGTGGGGTCGGTGTCTTGTTCACTATAGCATGGACCGAAGACCGCTCTACCAGTGACTAAGGGCGGGTTTGGGTAGCCCGCCGAGTTCTCGTTAAATATTTATCGGCCAAAGAATCCGGTCGACCACCGTACGAGAAAGCGAACCAACGTCTCGATTGAGGAGTAAGAGTTCGTCTTCCACTTCGGACTCTTCGTAACAGTATGGCATCGAGATCGTTCACTCGGCGTACGTGGGAACACCGCCACGTCGTAGACGTCGTCGTTTTTTCAGTTCGGAAGCTCTATCGTTTGCGCCTCTGCCACTAGGATACACTTATCTCCGGCTCGCTTTTCTTCTCTTCGGTGTACGTTTTCCGTCGTCGTCGTCGTCGTCGTCGTCCTCGTCGTATACGTCTGCGCTACAGTTCTTTCGTTGCGACCGGCGCGAATCACGTTTCTCGTAAGGGAGCTGCGAGACCGGGAGCGCACGTAAAACCAAGAATAAAGATCGTCGGAGTGTGCTTCCTCGGCTGCTTTCCTATACTCGCGTCTCTCTCGCAGCCACCAACACATCTTTCCCGCACCTGTATCCCTCTCTCTCTCTCTCTCTCTCTCTCCCTCTTTTACTCCTACGTTGCGCGACTTATTTCACCATGAAATAAATGGAATCCACGTGAGTGTCGCCAACTGGAACCCACGCTGTTGGGAGGCTTGTGACAAATTCGAGGAAAGTGACAAAATTTTCGAGGCAGCATCCACCTCCCACCTAGACCCTCCCCCTCTCCCACGTGCCCATACCGCGATATTTCGCGCGGCCACTGTTTTTCCTCCGCGTATACCACTCCCAACTAGAACGTGACTTCGTTACGTTTTTTCGAACAACGCTCTCGTTGTACCGAAACTACCTGCTTAATTGAGCCATATAAATATTAAACACCTCTTCCGTGGTCAAAATGGATTCGCATTTTCGTGGCTGCTGTACATCGAAATGCATTTGTATATTCCGGATATATACCTTCATCCTCCCCACTCTCTCTCTCTCTCTCTCTCTCCCTCTTTTCCTCTTGCAGCACCTACCACCCTCTCGCGCAGTTCTACCATTCAGGAAATAACCCGCAGTGGACTGAAAAACAATTTCGTCGTTCCCGCAACGATACAGCGGTTCGTATACGTAGCGAAATATTTTTTTCGTTTTTTGTTGCGTTTGTATTTTCAAGAGACCAAACTAGTCACGGGTTTGTTTCTAGGCAATAATACTACAGAGCCGAATTCACCGCGGATGATTTATTTTCAATTTTCTCAACGAATAAAAGTTCAATTTGCGAAATAAAATGCCAACGACCCGCCGTTGAATCGGATTTCTCTTTTTCAAGGTTTCCATTCGGTCTATGCCCGTGTAGTTACATTTTTTTCCAATCCCCGATGGGTTTCTCGATTTTTATCGTTCGTTATACCGACTCTTGCGATCGTTTAAAAAACAACAAAACGACGATAAATACCTGTGATCTGGCAGTGCCATGACTGTCGAGGACTTATGAGCAACGTCCTCCCCTGCTACCGTAGGTTTCTCTATCCTACCGTTGATACGAAAAGCGACGATGATTTCCGGTGTCGTTTCATGAACACCCGACGACGACGAGGTCGCGATTCCATTGTTTTTCGTCTCGTCGTTGTACTCCTCGTTCGACGACCAAGTTTTCACTCGCAGATTCACGGGCATCGCGCACATACGCGGTATTCGTGCGAAAAACACAAGAAAAAAAATAACAAAAGAAAGAAAAAAGAAAAACAACGCGTTCGTCTCCCGATACGCGATACCGTCTCGCTGACTTCCAAGTCACGAACTAAATTTGTTTTTCACCGTTTCGCGAATTCATGCTGACGACTCGACAAAAGTACACACGTCAAAGCGCGATCAGAAGCAGGGACTGGTCTCCGATAATTATTTCGTTACGGTGTGCTGAGCTCGAATGATCGAGCTCGGCAGGATACGTGCTTATAGACGAGAGTGGCAAAAAGGTTGTATACCATATACGTACATACATGTACGCACGTAATACTTAACCTACGTCGTACGGGTGTGCCAGGCACGGTAATCAATTTCCCACTGAAAAGTTGTCCCGATCGACGCGAATAGTCGCGAATATATAAAAGCGATCGACACGAAAGAGGGAGATACGCGAAAGAAGAAAATCCAAATTCACGTAGTTGCGAAAATTCGTCTCGTCCTTGAACATTTGCGCACGGAAACATTCTCCCGAGACGTTAGATTCGCACGCGTATACGCTGACACGAATGCACCAAGCTCCGTTACGTAAAACTATGTATATATGTCTAAAGAACCTCTGGAGATTTCCGAAAGATCGGTGTTCGCCCTCGTCCCCTCGTACACCCGTATCTTTTATCTAACCGTGGCATCGGTATACCGAGGCCCTCGGTTCTTCGTGTGCGTGCTCTCTCGGTAAGGGCGGGTGAAATGTTTTGAATTTCAAAAGCTCGCCCCGGCACACTCAATTTATTTCACCTCCTCAAACTCGTCCCGGTATGCATCTGTAGCGCTAGGCGCGAGCGTGCTCACACATATCGGATCTTGGATACATAGCGAGTATATTTTATATATAATACGTATACGATATACACATTTTCTATCGATATACTTATATATGTATATGTAAGAAAATATACGTATATTTTCACATTGGCACGATAGTGAAAGAGAGGGGTGGGTGGGAGGGGGAGAAAAAAGATGCAGCTACTGCTCATCTCTCGGCGTCCGTATAGAAAATTGCAAATTCTCAAGGGATCGTTGCGTGTGCCTCTCACCCTACGTACGTATACGCATATATCTGTATATGCATATATATATATGTAATATATTGTATATATATCCTTGCGAAATAGAGAACTCCGGGTAACCAATTGCAATACTCTGTATGCTGGAAGGGCAATGCCGTGTGTTGGCCTGCGAGTACGTAGCTCGAAGGTAGGCACGAAGTACCTTACCCGTTGATGTATGCCCCGCGGATGCGTATTTATTTAGTCTTGTCTTCGCGGTGAGTGCGGTGAGAGACGAAGAGGGCTGTGCCGAGCGTTCGGAAATAGCGAGAGAGATGCACGCTTGTACTTTCCTTTTTCCTGACGATGTGTGGTAGCCGGTATACGCGGACATGCCACCGTGAGAGAGAGAGAGAGAGAGACAGTCGCGAGTTTCTGGTATACCGGAGTGAGGTGAGATAGGAAACAGGACGTTTCCGTCGTTAAAAATTTATTCGGGCCAGGCATTCGCTCGCTGAGCGCGCAACCCAAATTCGTCTTCTCCCGCTGGATATAGCTCCTACATGAAAACTCGTTGCGGCTTTTGCTTCTCCGATATCTAAATATATACGCACACGTACGTCTCGTACGTATATATTACGTATACAACACGCGAACCCACACCTACGACATACTCTCGCAGCTGCCCGGAATCGAAAAAATCTTTCGAACGAAATATCGAAGTGTTGTAATTCTTGAGAAGATACGTTTAGAACAGATTAATCAGAAAAATATGATATATATGTGTTTTTTTATGTTCATTTATATGATATCACTTTAAATTGCCAGAAAGCAGTTAACACGGATGTCTCGTACGAGTTTATAGCTCGATCTGGATAACGAGTAACATCGTGGTCATCACCGGAATCTTCGCGAAATATGACGAGAGAGGATGTGAGAGATGGAAAGAGGTGAGAAGAGAGAAGCGAAAACGAGAGAATGAGACGTAGCAGCGAAATGGGCGTCAGGAACAGGCGCTCAGACAAATTTTCCCTCCCGTTTACGAGCGTATATACCAACGGAGAGAGCCGAGTGAGTGCATCTCACGGAAGCGTCTAGTTTGTACAGAAACGAAGATTCGTAAACTCGTATATACGTTTTGTCGAGTGTGCGCACGCTCTCCACCTATGCGATGTTGGATGGGGTGAGTAGGTTGAAGGAGAGGCTGATGTGTGTATGAGGTCGGAGAGGGAGTGAGTCGAGGGGGTTGGTGAGGTAGCGGGAGATCCACGATGGTATACAAGGGTGAGTGTGTATCTCGCGCACACGAGTTCTCGTGCGAGTTATGCCGTTTCGTGGGTTAACGGCGTGGGTACGAGAGAACGAGGCTACGGCCGAGGGGAGGATGGGTGCGCGCACGAGCGTGTCTGAAATTCATGAGCTCTCGTGGAGGAACCTTCGAGAAGAGGGCTCCGAAGTTTCGGTGAGAGTGGTAGGCACCTCTCACTCGCCTCCCCCCCCCCCCCCGGGTGCCTCTCTTCCCACACTGTACGCGGCTCTTCTTGCATCTTCTCTAACCCACGCATATACCAGCGTCAGCCAGAGCAAACCACCATGTAACATCGGGGGTGCCCGCGAGCTTCTTCCCGATGCGCGCTACTCTGTGCGAAAGTATGTATATACTCTGGCCTGTTACCGCTATCTTTCCCATGCGAACAACGAAGAGGAAACGTAAGCGAGAACGAACGAGAGCTTTGCACGGTGAAGAAGAGGGTGAAGCGGGAGTGAAAGGCCGGCTCTGAACTCATACGATCCCCTTTACGCAATAACGATGTTTCCTGAATATACGCGGACGAGTAATGAGGCGTGCGTTCGAAAATATTTCAAATCCGCAAATTTTCATTCAACCCTTAAAGTTGACGAGACAGAAATTCAGACGATCGTTCGTTTTCTTATTGTCGATACGTACCTACCCTCTAGGACTCGCAATACCCGAAGTAAGATAATAATGAGTTGCTGACGCATTTGTACGCACGTCGCAAGATACCACGAATATAGAAAAAGGCCCCTGTATTAGTTTAATCTCGAGCGGACGGAAAATTTCATACGTTCGCGCGTCTGGTAGACTCGGTATGTGCCATACGCGATCGTTGATTCGATTTCACGAATATCGCGCGGATGCGCTCCAGCGAGAGAGAGATGTTTGCGGAATGCCAATCGGATGGTAATGCGAGCATCGGTACCGGGTAGGGCACGCGCGCGATCTTTTCAGAGAAGAGACCATCAAAGACCATGTGATGTTCCATCGAACTCGCCGGGATAAGTAGCAATCATTACGTATCACAAACATGCCTCACGCGTCTCTCGTAATATTATACGCCGAGAAATTGGCATTCAATGCGAAGCGCCACATTTCTACCAGGCGAGATGAAATTTCAAGGCTTGTGCGGGGTCGAGTACGAAAGGACGTGGGGCATGAGAAGACGGCACTGAGTTGGGAGAGGTGATGCTTATCGAGCGGTCGACTAATTAGTTCGTCAACGATTCAGAATATGTAGGTACCGAAGTGCTGATATATAGGGTGCAGAGAGGGTTGGGAGGGTGCGGGGTCTGGACGTTTCGCGTGTGTGCCTAGTGTGTACACAAACTTGGCATTAGAGATACTAGAGTCGAAGAGGACGATGGAGATACACATACATGTAGATGTGCGACACGTAGGACTGACGTTCGGGTCGTTCGAATATGACATTGGCGTGTGTAGCGGGCTGGAACGAGGCGTACGAATCGCACCGTGAACAGTCTCGTAACTGCGCTCTCCGCTATGTCGCTATACACTCCACCGAGAACCTCGCAGTTTCCACCGGGATTCGTAGTAGAAAGGTCAAACGCCAAGGAACGCGCGCGGAGCTCATTTTCACCGCAGAGAATGG
>OZ024921.1:2283899-2423899 GCA_964017225.1 Netelia inedita
GGTCGACCATTTTCACATGGGCATAAAAAAGGGCGGTAAATAATTATTGATCGGGATTACGATCATGACTCGGTGAGATATAGATGTATATACGGATATACGTATCCTTGTCAAAGTTGGCACATAAATTATATTACATCTTGGTCTCGGTACGTCTCGCTTCTTTTTTATCAAAACCTTATTATTTGATATATATCGGAAGTAGAGACGAGATGAAAAGTCTTTGAAATTTCTGAGCCACTACATGTACCAGGATTGTATTTGCACCCGCGTTTTATACTCCTCTTTTTCTTCTTTCCTTTTATCTTCTTTCCGTTCCAACCCTCCCTCGCATTTTCTCAGAGCTTTCTCTCTCTCCCCGTCGACGCGCTCTGGAGAATTCACTGTTGGCTGTCGGCGGGTAGAAAATAGGATAATCAAGTTAGCTCGCTGCGTGGAAAGGTACCGGTATAGTTAACACTTAACACCCCACGCCGTGGTGTATAGTTTTATTCCGTGGTTGTGCTCTTGGGCGTTGAAGCCAAAGAACGAGGAAAATTACGTTTCGGGATGCGCCATGGTCAGTTAGCCATTACGCAACGTCACTAATTTAGTAGCTTGCAACTGATGTTGGCCGCGTCTCGTCCAGAGTAGAATTCAGTTAAAACATAAGAGAAGGAAGGACTGAAGAAACAAACAACCAAAATTATCAAATTTACTACCGGACTAACGGATTTTACCATTTACGCGAATTAGAACATATTATTTTGCTGATTGCGACAGTTGTACTCGTGCTAGTCGAGTACAATGTATCGACGAGCATGTACTACACCACGCGAGTTCCCATGTCGTAACTCTTCCTGTAGAAACTATAACTTACGTTTCTGCAAGGATACGTCGAGAATAATTTTATTCCACTGCAATCATCCATCGTCATTTTATGCATATTGGCCTATATATGTTATTGCGCCGGCATATGCGAAGATCTCGAACGTATCGGGCGTTCGGTCCGCCTTCTTGCATGAATAGTCGAGCTTCTCGTCCGAGGGTTCACGAACTTTATTATTATGTAGATTTCTTCATGACCATGGGAGCTTGAAAAATACTAAATTTTATAGCTATTCCACCGTGGTTAAAAAGATTACATTGTTTCTTACCATCTCTATTATTTTGCCTGGTTTATCGTTCGGCCTGGAAATATTCAGCCCTTGCCGGCGCGGTTGTTTATTCCTTCAATGATTTCGTTCGTGAGGATGTATAAGAGAAAATTAGGGGGAGACAGGGGGTGGAGATAAAGAGAGAAAAAGAGAGAGAGAGAGAGCCGGGAAAGCCCAGAAGCGCCGCAACATGCACATTCCAGGCATATCATTATTCCTGAGTGTACGAGGGAAGGCCAGCGAGGACGCTATATGGCGATGCGGCGGTAGCGTTAAAAATGCAATAATCTTGCGCGTACACGAGGGCAAGTTTAATCTTTTAGCGCGAAGCTTTTAAGAGGCCACGAAGCTATGCTTTGGCGAAGGATGGTCGGCAATTAACCTTTCCGTACGCGTCAGCGAAAACTGTCCATGCAACATTGACGAGGAACTCTGCGTTCAATTTATTATACTACGTCCCAACGATCTCGGTCCCGCGTCGTCTAGCACCACATGGGGCACTTTGTGGCTTTTGTCTATGCAAAAGTCGACTCGAACCTAACACCAGCATTGTCGTCCCTCTCACCGAATGGAAGCCAAGTTACTTTATACGGTATCGCCCGGTAATCTATTATAATTTTATTCCATCGTGAATTCTTGCGGTCGGGTTTGCACGGCGAATTCTGCATCGCAGTCTTTTCCCAACTACGACTCGTTCGATCTCGCGGCACCACTGGGATTCCAGAAATCGCTGGACATGGCATCGCTGAAAGGGACGACTTTTGTGTAAAATCTTTGAACTCTCGAAGCGAGAGGTCGGAGAGAGGGTATCGATAGAGACTGCGATCGATCTCGATATCCGGTAGGAGGCCGAGCAAGAACACACACACATACAGACGACGGTGGAAGAACGTCTGGGCTCGATCGTAAATTCTTGAACTCTTGGAAAGGGAGAGAGGAAGACACAGGTGGCTTTGCTACCGTACCAGCCGTTTCCGTGATGAACTAATACATAAATAATGGCACTAAGCCAGCACAGCTCGACACACGCGTTGAATTTCCGGTCACCCATGCGCACTTCACTCGAGCGACTTCTCGAGATTGCACGTTCCCGTCGACGTTGACCACGCTGGATATACCAAAACATTCATTTCTCAGGGAATACTTCCCAATCCCAAACCTTTTCTCCGCGTTATATCACGCGTTTCTACATGACGGGAATAATTATTAACACCCAAGTTCCTTCGTCACATTATCGTTGGAAGCGACGGGTCGAAAAAAAAATGAAAAAGCCGGACTGCGCATATATACGTAAAAAAGGCTAGCGGGTCGTCGTCGAGAGGATGGAAGGGATGTGAGAAGAGAGATTGAGGGCTTCGGAGGGCAAGATCCTTGGCTATTCTCACAAGAACGGTGGAGTTCACGTGAAACCCCCGTCGTATCACGAAGTCATCTTCGAGGTCGAGCGCTATTGTCCCACGGACCTGGAGAGATTCAATCGGCCGTGATTGTTGCTCACCCCCTGAGCCCTCTCGTGTATATACACATAGGTCTATGTATAACCGTACGTATATATGTGTATATGGCCTAGCTGTTCTACCCGATTGCGTTAACCCGACCGTACGATCCTCCCTCACTAACATCCCTCCCGCTGGATTCCGGAAGCGACTGTCGAGCGCTCGTAGCTACCGTTCACCTTGGCGATCGTCGAACCTCCCCAACGTCTAACGATGATTGCATCCGTGAACCTTCATCGTTCGTCCCCCTACCCCCTTGTCTGGGTCACGTTCGAAATTTCACGTACGCATCCTAGCCTCATCCGCGTCTCCGGTATAGATCGTCTAATATCGTTTCTCTCGCACGACGCTCTTTCTTATTCTTTGCGCCTGCCATTGTCTCGTTTCGCGACCTAACCGGAAGACAGCAGAAATGTAACGTTTCCGAAAATGCTCGATCGACCATAGATCGATTTAACGTTCCTAAGTTTATATATCATACTTTGATCGTTATCTACGACGAATAGAAATAACACCGAAGAAAAACTTTCTTTCCTCGTTACGAAAATGGAATAGAACGAGAATCGACTTATCGAAATTTTATCACGATTTTCAGAGCGAACAGTCAATATACGCTAGAATATTCGATATGACACTCACGTGACTAGCCGTTTCGAATGCGCACCAGTGGAAAGATATAGCTCTGCTGACGCGCATCAGCATTCCCCGTGATAAATGTCGCGAGAGTTATTGTTATAGCATACGTGATGTACGTTACATATATGTACTATATACATGCCCGTATAGGAATTCGCCGGCTGGTGCTCTCCTCCCCTCGCCCCACCTCTTTCGAAGGTTTACCGTTCACGAGCACATCGGGGCTGTATATAGACGATATATTTGCAGATCCGAAGGATAACGCGATCGGAACGGAAGATTAAACAAGTTTTATCGAAGTGACGTCGAGATTGGTAAAAAAAAAAGTGAAGTAAGAGAGAAAGAGAGATAGAACGTTTGGGATATGGTCAAGAAGCATGTAATTCTATGGGATTTTCGTGCGGCACACGAGTGATCGAACTCCGGCGTTCGTCTCCTTTCTATCGGATAGTGATATGGCTACGGCCTTGAGACATTATATGTAATCGCTCTCAAGCTGCAGCATATTCTGGCAAGCCGCCGAAATATGCGGATTTCGTGGATAACTCCAAAGTCCTCTCGATCTTCCCCCTTCCCCTTCTCCACTCCTTTCTCTATAGCTCGTACTTCGTAGCTATACGTACGAAGTTTCGCTGGTGGCATCGTACAACTGACAAGGCAGAGAACGAGTGAGGGAGAATGCTCGCGCGAGAATAAGGCCATGTAAACATAAGGGATTTGCCTGCGTGAGTATTCGGATTTAACCGGGTACTCAAATTTCACGAGGATTTCGCTGTTTTCTCCCCTCCTTCCTCAGAATAGTAGCCCCGCTTTCGTACGGGTGATAACCGTAGCTTTCGCGAAAACCGTACAAACTTTATAATATCTCCAGGAAACGAGAAATATATTCACGCGCGGAGTTCGACACACTTCGAATAGCTCGAAGCGAAAAGTTTGATAAACTCTTGGACGGTCTCCCGTTTTATCATTGGTGACACGGGCTCGCCTTCTCCCTGGCATATTTTCATTGTGAATTGCGATCGTTCGAGAGGAATACGATCGTCATTTAGTACCGTATTAACACGCTCAGACTTACCGACACTCGTGTTCCAGTCTCAATGTCGTATTCTCCGAGTCCTCCAGGACCATTTGATAAGGAAACATTTTCGTTTCGTTGCTTTCTCGTTCTCTTCCATCCACTTTATAGCCTCACTTTTTCAGAGCGTTTGAAAAAAGAATAAGGAACACGGTAGAACGAAACGACGTACTCGCTCGGTCCACCGAATCTGAAACAATGCGAAAATAACTTGATAATATTTTACAACTTTGCGGCAATCGCCATTTATATGAATATAAAGAAAGTATTCTCTATACGAGGGGGGTGTGTTTATGCTTTTTACAGTCACACGAACACGGCAACCGCAGCGTGAGATACGCGGTGCTGGAGAGGTATATGAAAAACTTCTTTTTTTTTCACTCTCGGACGTTTTTATGAATACCCGCCCGTTCCACTAACCGTCGCGGCGACGAGAACGTTGCGGGAACGAGGATTTGCCACGCGCGCGTACACACACGCGTCTGCAAATGTTCCGTGTATGCACTTCCGGTCGCTCTCGCCCGTTTGCATCGTTGCATCGACATCGCTCACAGCGGCAGCACTTCCTTTTCTCCGCGTGCAAAATACTCGGCGTTATACATACAGTTGGAATAGATAGTGCACCAACAGAGGGAGAAAGAGTTTGTACGTCAGCACAATTTCATTCCGCAGCCCCCTCAGCGTGTATTTCGAATTCTCGAGCGTTTTTAACCGGGTGGGTGTACGAGAAAGGATTGCACGTACGCTTTTCACACTCGCGTCTCTCGCCGGTTATCTCCCTCGACAACTGACCGGATAATTGCCCCTGTTATCCAATGGCATTGTTTCACCTCGTACCCCATCCACCTCTGTCCTACAGAGCTCTCATTTGCAGAAACACAGACAGTAAGAGAGGGGAGGAAGGAACGGATGTTCTATATTCGAAATCGATTCAAATTCTCGTGAAGTACGTCCTCGTTTCACTGGCACAACGAGACAGATTTTTCGTCACAACACAACAAGCTTCGAGCTAATATTATATTATTTCGTGTAACCCCTCGTGGCTTTGTCGAGCGACACTGTTCCTCAACAATGACGATCCGTTTCACGCTAGACCTGTCTTATACACACGACATGCCCGAAACAAGCCAACAGAGTGAGTAAACCTTTCGAGTTATCATTTTTTAGCTCGTCACGGCGCTTATCCAAGCCGTCGAATGCTCGCGTTGCTTCAGGCAGTCGGGTATATGTGTATCGTACGAAAAATAACGACGGTTCTCTCGGCGTTTTAGTGAATTTTTTGGAAACATCCAATATTGATTTTAATTCCATTTTCAGGAGTAAAGACCTTTCGTGCAAAATTCCAAGTGATTTTCATCCAGTAGATAGAACTCTGATTTAATCGAACTCATTACGCTGATTCCGAGCAATGAAAATAACTTGACTTTTTTTGATCGTATCAACTCGGTTCCCTACAATACACAAATTTCCTGCTTTACATTCAACGAATTATGGTTTTTGCTCCCGGTGGATAAAAACATATCTAATCAGTTAAAAGCATTCGACTGTCCTGACTGACCATTCGATTTTATACAAAGTTGTATTTACGTTATCGCTGGCGAGAGCGGGACGGGAGAAGGCGAGCGTCCGTGTTACATTATACGAAAAAAGTGGTGGAAACTGGGGTGAACTCACGACGATCAATCGACGTCAAGGCCGAGGGAGGAAGAATGGGATGCTCGTTGAAGCAACGCTTAATCGCCATAATTGCGAGCCAAACCGATACGAAACGGGAAACAATGAGAAGTATAAAAGAGATTGTCCGTTCGCGTTGGCTGCGACAAAGTCCGAAAGGTTTTCCGGTTCATTTGCGCTCATGGCTTCCGTCCTTGTGCGAGTTCAGGCATTTTCCTCGATGCACGCGAGCGACCCCCGGTGGATATTGAATCGAAACGGTCTCAAGTACCGTACCGGGAGCTTTTCCTTTAACCACACAAAGTAAAAGGAACGCTAACGAGGCAAACCTCAATACGCGTTTTCTTCTTGTTTTCATTCTATCCCGGTTTTTCTTATTAACGATAATCTGCCAGACCGGGCGCTCGAAACCATTCATCGACCACTGTTTCTTTTTCCCCCGACTTTCGCAACCGCAGTTTCGTTTTACTATCTCGTACCGAGAGCATTGCACCCTATCGTCGCGGAAGAAACTATTAACGAATACCGTGCATTGGAACGACTCGTTACAAAGTAATTAATTATTTCAGGAGAACAAATGTTATTAGATTACGAAGAGATGGAACAGCTGGTTGGAGAATTGAATAAGTTTATTTTTAACAATTTCTGGACGGCGAACGCGTCTCAACAAACGTTAGTAAACGGAAGGGTGAAGGAGACATTTTAGGTTGAACGATCAGAGTAACTGCTACCAACAGGTGAATAATGCGAAGGCACGTTTCGACGTAATTTGAACCGGGATTCTCGATCGATATTACCCTGTGGTTGTAAAAATAAAGAAAAAGGTGAAAAAACTCCGCTGTCTCTCGATATGACGTGTCGCAGCGGTTACGGGGGTAGCAGTGGCAGGCAGTATCCACGGAAAGCAAATTTGCCAGGTAATAGCGTCAGACGCGAAGCAAGCAACTTCACTCAAGATTCGCTCTCGGATAAGTAAGCGCCAGTCTCAATTTTCTCAAGCTCTCCCAGTAGGATTCATCCGCACGACGAAAGGAAACTTGCTACGCCGTGCTTTCCTATAAGCTCGACATTTTCCGACTGCTCTCTAGACTCTTCGAGATTCGTTTTTACTACTTTTACTATGCGCAGTCTCATGACGTTCCGACTATGCAACGTGTACTCGCATGTTTCGACCGATACATTCACGTTAAGCCTCTAGTTGCGCTCGGTACTTTCGGAAAGTATCTACCCCGCCTGTTTCTTAATGCAATCATTAATGCATGCCGAAATGTATATAAACATTCCAGCTATCCGCTTTGGGAGATTCTCGAGCAAGTCCCGGCGAGTTGTCGAGGAATTCGTGCGGAAAGCTTGCGACCCACCTAAACCCAACCAGGCAGGCATTCCCTTCCGCTTTTACTCTACCGTAAGCTGCGTAACGAGCGATATAGCCTGCAACATTACCGACCAATACTAATAACATCGTCTAGGATACAAATTCAACGCGAAGGAGCAAGAAGCTATTAGAAATCCAGTTTCCAACCTTGCTGGTGGTGAAATTTGGACCAAACTCTCTGAAATCATCGTAATCCGGTATCTATTTCTTCAAATACGCTCTAATTTAGATCTCGCCTATAGTGCATGAAACCCGCGATTGTATTTTCATCGATGAAACGCTTTGATATCGAGAAATACCGATAATGATACCGTAAAACGGGGTTTGAAATTACGGGTAACTTTGACAGTTTCTGGGGCTACTTTAACAGAGGCCCAAAATACGATTAAAATCTGTTTGCAGCGGTGATAAGGTCGAATATTTCAGTAAATTGCCATATATCGAGATTACAGTGGTGGTACTCTTGCAGATATTTATCTCGAATTAAAAAAAATTAAATAAAAAAGTTAGAAAGCATTTTTTATTTCCATGTCGAAAAAATACAATTTTTCTAGTACGCTATTCGCTGTGGCTCATCTCACCAATACGTATGTACTAAATATGGGTAGATAGTGATATATTTTGTGGTACTTCGTAAATATCCTGTTCGAAATGGCAAAGTGTAGGTACGTGATCTAATGATTACGCGCGAGGTCTGATAAAAAAAAATGGTACGCAGTACGAGCTGCCCTTTTTCTCTCGGCGCTCGCGGGGTCTACCGAGTGAGAAAGGATGAGAAAGAATCGGAAAAGCGCGTAAACGCGTGTCCGTCGGCCATTTGCTCGTTTAAAACGAGAATTTATGGCGCGAGTAACGACTATCGCGTTTAGCCTTCTCTTTCTCGGCCCGTGTTGTGCAAATTCCCCGCACCACACCTCGTTCGTTGCGGCCTCGTTTGAGAGTTGTTCACGCGCTTCGATCCCAAAAAACGCTTTTGCTCGCCTGTGGTTCTCGCTCTCCAGCGAAATACGAGCGTCGGCATTTTGTATTGTTTCGCGAAGGGGTGAAGAAGAGGGTGAGCGGTGGAAGAGTTTAGGGTTGGCGTTATTCCAATGTTCCACGCATCATAGGGGTGCAAGCGAACCGGTGAAAACATTCGAAACGTAGCTTGCTCATCCGTGACGGTTTTATGTATTCGTTAATAGCAAAAATTGTCTCATTGTTGCCCGAGTATCTATAGTTATGAAATTTATTTCTCCACCCCGGAGCAATTTTAAATCCATTGCTAAAGTTGTACTATTACCAAGATAAAAATTATAAACTTAATCAGAAGCACGTCTCTCTCATAACAATATTGGATCGTCAGCACCGTGTCTGAGAATCGTGGAGACTGACTGGTGTGGATAAATCGGATAAATACTATCACCCTAGTCCTGCACTACCTTGGACCATCCTGAGCGGAGGTTGACGCGCAAAGGATACAGGCGACTGGAGTCCCCTCGGTATATATAATTAACCTATATACGTAAATGGATGTAAGCGGAGCTGTTAATTGCTTCGAGCAAATGGCACATCTCTAGAACGCCACAGCGTTCCGACTTCTCATCCGGTTGCTCGCGTAAGAGGGACTCATTACAGACCTACGTAAAATGAATTTTCAACATTTGCCGTGTGCGCTACAAATCGTATTATATATCCTCGAAACTGGGATTTCGCGAAATTACTCGAAAGCACGTATATAATATTCTCGTACCTTCCGGAAAATGTCTCTCACGGTACGGTACTATCCCCTTCTCGATCCGTCCGCGCGATCTTCCTGAATTATTTCTCCTGCCTCGAATTTGAACCCTGAATTGTGTTATATCTGTATATACCACGGCTCCATTATTTTTCTTACATCTCGTAGCTTCCGACATTCAACAGACGAAAACATTTTATCGTACGACTTTTAAGCTTGCGTAGCTAAAGAGAGCGAGAGAGAGAGAGAGAGATGGAGAGAGCGAACTCCTACAAGTTTCCAGACGCCTCTGTCTAAGGTAGTTAGCAGAAGAATCCAGCGCTGTTAAAGGTTCCTGCCAGGAAGGTTGTATTCGTAAATTCCTCGGGTTAAGTGAAAATTGTACCGTTTGAACTGGCAGGCTAAACCACTGAAAGTATACATGGTAGCGTCGCTATATGTATGTATATAACGATATATAGTGGACCATAAACAGAAGGAAACACAGGACAGCGTGGTATATACGCGAGGACTTAATTCCTCGGAGCCTTCCTCGACGAGAACGACCGCAAAGGGATTTTCGTATGCCGTCTAATTCCTCGTTGCCGCCGCGGTACCGCTGACTCAACGCTCAGCGTTGACTCCCTGACCTTCTGTAACACCATTGAGCTTGGTTTGTGTTTTTGGTGCTCACCCTCTGCCTCACCACGTTATAGGACAACCAGACGAAGAGTGTAGTACCGGAATGCGTAGGTCGGACGATTAAATATACCCCTCCAATCTTCAAACGTGAATTAAAGGACAAACGCATGGATCCATTTGACAGGGCTTGAAACTAAAAGAACGCTTCGACGCCAAGCATGTGCAATGTGAAAAGCGTGAAAAATATGTTTTCGAAGCCCTTGTAGCATTACCGCTCAGCCGCGCGTCCCTCGCTGGCTTCTAAGCCGCTTACTACAAACGGACACTCTCCTGGTTGCAACACGATCCTTTCAACAAATTATTTATTACACCAGTTATCCTTGCGGAAAATTACCGATTGTACGCGCCACTGGAATTCTTTTGGGAGTTTGTAGTAACTCCAAAAAGAATTCTTCTTACGCGTCGTTGAGCGTGAAAGTGCGGATATTCTCCATACCACGTGTATTGTATTTAATAAAAATGTGCATTTTAGAATACGAGGATAGAGTGGAAACAAAGGATATCGTTGGATATAAATAATTGAGCTGGTTTTCCCAGGCACTGATATAATATATTATTCATTGGCATGCCCCGTTATCCACTCTGGAACAATTATTGACTATTGTATGGCATATTCATATCTATGATTAATTACCGGCATACGTTCTATGCCAATACTGTGATAACGTATTTACAATACATTTCACAGCCGCGATTTGAAAGCCTCCTGGTCAAACGACGAACGAGTTTGGCATGTCGGGTTTTCTCGTCGATGTGACTATACATATATATACACACACAATGCTACTCACTTTGCTAGCCGTTATTAAATCAATTGTAACTGAATTGTAATCGAAATTGAGAGGGCCTGGTCAATAGTCGATGCGTTAGTGTGTATCTCTAATGGACCTATGATATTCACGGTTAATCCATTTCTACTTTGAGTACCCCTATACCACTGCTATATCGTGAATAAATAAATCTTTAGGTAAATGCTTCCTAAAAAATTGTTTCCTTATCGAACCAATTACGAACAATTGTTTGGGTCTTAAATTAAATGATTATAGTGGGTCAATTGCAAAGGTGTAAAAAATATACGTAGGTATCATTGCATTTATCATAGTGTTTATTTATTTACAGATTCGCTACCGGAGGAAATACGTAACTTTGACATACTCTCTTACGTCTTTACGACCGTACCTCGCTCTCTCTCCCTCTAACAGTTGAAACGATAGGCCGCGGGGATGGTCGCGGGGAAAACGTGAAAATGTTAAAGGCACACGGGAATAAATAAATCGGTTTTTAACGTGACAGCGAGGGCATATTTCGAATGCCTAGCACGTACGTGTTCAGTGAATTCGATAGAGTGGTCCGTCGCGTCTGCTCTACTCTCTTATACTACCGGTCGCCCCTCCGGAGTCAGTGATGTAGGTTCGCTCAGGGAGTGGCGTGCTTAAACGACGCTCGTAGAGAAGGGAAAAAAAACTTTAGAATGACCCTGTTAGACCTAAATCTTGAGGGAAAAAAAATTCCTCGGAGCGAGGGGCAAAAAAATATGGAACTTGGCGTAACAGAACCCACGAAATAACGTTTATCCCGAACAGTGTTTCTTTTAAAGTCCGCACTGACATTTCTTACGCTGCTGATACTTTTAATGCTACAAATTAATTTCTAACCACAAACGCGAATAAATAATAAATAAATACATTATGAATACTTATTTGACGACCAAAAGTTACTCTTAACATTTTCCATAAATTTGTTGCTCGGTGATAATTTATATCAATAGATTATACGAGGGGTTTGGCTTTCGAAGCCTGGCCGTGGATTTAAAAAAGCCACCGTTCGCCGGCGGGAGTACTCGCCGTATATATATTCTACCGTCAACCCCCTCGGTCTTATTATTGGGTTAATTCAATTTAAACTTTTTTGACGCGAGAAGAGAGGAGAGCGTGGAGCGGCTAAAGGTCTTCCAAAAGTTTACAAGCCGATATAAAGCACTCTTTGCCGCCGGAAAAATTCCGAGGAAAAAGTTTAATTTTTAGAAGTCAACCGACCGAGACGAGAGCTCTTCTCCGCCCCTCTCTGTGTCGTCACTCTCTAACTTTTCGTCCGTTTAATCTTTTTTTTGCTTCTTTCGACGCTACGAACTGGGCGCACAGCACAGTTTTATGAATCCCAGGCGACGCTCTCTCATTCCGCGTCACCTTATATACCAGCTGTCGACGAGAAATGCATTTGCAATATTTAAAAAAAGTTCCAAGCGAAACGCGTCCCGGATGGGTGATTTTGGAAAATCAAACGACGCGACGTAAGAACCAACGAGAGATAGCTGACGTGTATAGTGGACGAAGTATATATACGCGCATGTAAATCTCTCGAGACACGTACTTGCCGCGAACTCCTGTATTCTCGACCTTCCTCTTGCCAAAAATTACCTCTCAGACTTTTAACACCCTCGTCTTTTTTCCTCCCCCCCCCGTCTCCTATATACACCCTCGAATAACCAAAAGCACCCGAGGAGAATCGTTTCGCCAACGTGAATCAAATGTGGTCTCGATGTACTCACGGAATAACGACGTACTTTTATTTTTATATGCTTATAAAAATATCGGGTTATAAAAGATATAATAAAGAGAGCGATAATTAGCGGCAGATTAATTATACTAGAACCGTCGTATAAATGGTTTTTACTCGAATTTCAATTTTTTATTGCTATAAATATGCCTTTACAAAAATGACTTTCCACGATAGTGTCAGCTTATACATATATACATGTACGTATACATGAGTTTACACGATCGCCGAGCGTCTCGTTCGAGGGAAAAACGAAACTAGGAAAGAGAGCAATCTCTTTGGAGCTTTCTGAATGCTTCTGTTCCCGAAGCGAAAATAAAACGTGTTTACCGTGATATCTATCTGGACTTCTCCTATTCTCTCGTTTGTTTCCTTCATTTCTTATACGCTCGCTGGTTTTCCTTCCATTCGTTCCACTGGTAATTCACCGAATGAACTACTCTCTCCCTCTCCTCCTATCTCTTTCATGTCTCATTGTTTATATACAGACCCGGCTTGTTTCGTTTCCTATCTTTTTTACTTCCGTCGATCTTATGCTTCGAATTTCCCGCTCACGGTTCAATCTTCAACTTTACCTTTTCCCCCATTACTCTGATTACCACTGAAGTAAGTACAGATATATCGACAATGCCCAAAGATCAACCCCTGCCTTTTCGAATAACGAACGATAAATGTTCGAAAAACCCAGTTTTTTCCCTTTTTTTTCATAAAATCGCGATTTATAGGACAGCACGTAATTTATTAATGTATTTATCGCTTATATTCATTCATAGATCGTTCTAAACCTTGCTTTTCGTTATCAATGTCGACGATACACGATCGAAGGTCACTCCGAAATTCCTGAAGGTTTTCGTTTCAGATCGAATAAAAGTTTTTTTTTCACGGGATGCTTTAATTGGACTTACTAATTGTATAGGTATAGATTTTTATAACTAATTGGAACGGTCCGTGTCGTGTGAAACATGGACGAGATTTCCCATGGCAGAGAGAGGCACTTTCCTACTAGTTAAACAGGAAATACACGGTCGATGAGGGTATTGCAACGTGAATCGTAACGAAGCATCGCACGATATGGAAGCTCCGACGAGCGTTATAATATAATTATCATCCTACGGGCATATATGTACCTACCTACCATCGATATATAGCGACAGTGTAACGTTTCGTTATATTCATCATCACCCACACTGTACAGGACGAGTGTATCGAATATACGCCAGCGACGAAATCTATATACGTATAGAGAGTTGTCCAACGATAACGAAGTTTCCGATTCCAAATTACGATCAACAGAAATATTTCTCGCTCGTCCAAATCAATTCGATTTTCTTCGAACCGAAACAAAACTCTATTTCAATCGAGCGTTTCGATGCAAATTTAAGCTTGATTCGAGTCGAAACTATGACGGGAAGGTGAGTGAAAGATATTCGATATACATAGTCTGGCTTATCGGCTCGTAGGGTTTTCGCCGCAGTGCAGAATAACACCATAATTTCAACAAAAATGGGAGAGAACGAGAACGAAACTTTCGCGGTTTGCGAATCTCTCTTTATTTCCCATGACTCGTACTTTCATACGTGCTTGTTGTAAGATCCGACGTCTGACTTTTACCAAGACACAAATCGTCTTCTCTCAACTACCCGTGATTGCAATACATATGCACAAAGAGGGAAAGAGAGGGAGAGAAAGAAAGGCAAAAGTGGGATCTGCAATGTACGTCTAATCTGTGTCCGCGTGTCACGAAAGGGAAAGTATACACAAACGAGAAACAGAAAACGAGGCAAAAGTTCGAAAGCTCCTTATAAAAAACATTCTTGCACGGGTTCCACTTCCGGAATGACTATTCATCGTATCGATAAGACGATAAATAATATGATTATCGAGAAGTGTGTGCAATTACCAGTAACCAGATTTCAACGAAAGCGAGAGTTCGTTCGTGTTATAGACGTATTAACGAGCTACTTGTACGAACCGCACGAAACTAATCGGAGCATGCGCATCGAACTTCCGAGATACTTCTAAGCCCTTGAAAAGGATCTTGCTGCATTATCGCGTTCGCAATAGCGTCAGAGTTTATAATATCCCAAACTATTCGATATCTACAGTTATACTCGCTATCGGGAGTTACTCTATGACATACGATAGACTAGGAGATTCATCGATCTTTCATTCGGTCCATTGACGAGATATCGAGCAAGTGCTAATTAAAGTCTTAAAATTAACTCGAGCGTTATGCACACAGACGAGGATAAGAATAATCTCTCCGATATCTTGTCGGAGATATTTTATGGTCCACTTTGTTCTTAAGTGTGCAGCTGGTACCTGAAAAACCTGCTTCCGACACATCGATACGAAGCTTCGCTGCGACAACAACGTTCGCGAGAGTCGCACGGTGCGCGCAATCGTTCGACGTTTTCTCTTTTTCGCTTCGCGCACCGTCGTAAATATATCTTTTTTTCTCTTTTGTTGTTCCTTTTTTCTTTTTTCCTTTTCGGGATACGTCGGTACACTTCTCCTCGTTCGTACGTAGCGTATTGGATCGCGAGGGCTCTCGTTGGTACATAAAGGACGTTTTCCTCTTCCGAATAGGATTACCGGCTATATATCCAACAGCGAGAAGAAATTGAGTCGCCAACAGCGAAAAGAAATTGAGGCTCCCACTCACCCACGATATGTCCTTGCTGCCACCCCCATCCCCTCCCTCCACCCCCGACAGAGGTAACATCCGTATATAAGCCATACATGTATCCTCGAATGGATTCTCTCCAGAGCTCGATTCTCTATTCTTGTATATATATATATATATATATATGTCTTTAACTATATATTTATATATCGGTTGGCCGTGAACGCTCTTGACTGTTCGTACTCCGTCGGGAGAAAGCTGACCTCGCGCGATAACTTTCTACGTGCGTCTTCTTACCGACCCGTACCGGGAGATCGGCGATGAGCATTTCTTATTTTTTTTTCTTGTCTTTGTTTGCGAACATTCATTAACGACTGCCCGACATCCGCAAAGCCCGATTATACGGACGAATATTGGAGTCAATAAAAAAAAAAGAGGTCGTAAGATAAACATATGTTATTTTCACGTTTCGCGATATCGATGAATGTTTTATTTTGTGTATTAACTGAACGCGATGGGCTCACGTTGTTCGCGATACTCGAGTGTGAAAATAACGAATTAATGGATGTGGACATTGTGAGTAGAAAGGTAAAATTTAAATCCTACTTCCACGCGAGTCGCAATTAAGTCGAGAGATGTAACGAGCCGTGGCCTCTTTAATTCGTCGTGCTATGTTGTAAGTGTACTCGACTCGTATACACGAATAGAAGTCGAGTTCTTAATCGCGTACGTACATCCTGTATTCGCGACAAACGATATGTTTTATCTCGTGTAGATGAAACATTATCGAAATAATATATTTAACTTGTGTACAAAAATATGATTGATAAAATAGAATCATTTTTTATCAAACAAGAATGATTATTTCCGTTAAAAAAATTTCAAATATTGAATACCAACATGATTCCTCTCTTTCCTAAGCCGATGTACCTACGAAGAGACGATAAAATGGTTTTGAAGAGCAAGGTGCTCATCCGTTAGAAGCCTCTTTACTCTCGGAAAAACGTGTGTGCTACATAAGCTATGGAAATTCTTCATACACAGCAAATATTGCACGGAACGATATTTTCAACCAAGTCTTCGACGTGAATCTTCTTCTTCGTATTATCACTGTACGAACAAACGTGGCTCTATCGTGACAAAAATACGTGTATATAAAAGTTCTTTTGCAATCAACGACACCTGCCAACGCACGAAAATGATAAAAAGAATGATAATATACTCACCTGTGTTTACTTTAACGTATTTATATTTTTATTCGACTCTATTCAAACTTCAAAGGCAGATAAAAATATGATTCTCACTATTTTCATGTAGATATATATATGTGCGAGTATATAACGAATAATAATCTTGCGCGAGGTCAAATTTCTCCGCGATCTTCTGCATATCAGCATGCCCAAAAAAAAAATTGGCGCGCACGTATATACGATAAACTTTCCCATCTCGCCTGGGATAACATGTGACCAAAATAAATGCTGGAGCGTGTACAAAAAATTTCGCTTTAACAACTAAATAACGGATGAAACATTCGATCGTGTTATATATTATATCCCCGAAAGCTTTGTCGCGCTCGATATGTTCATGTTAATCGAAAGAGGGTGGTGAGAGGATAGAGAGAGAGAGTTTCGAACCGTTCTGGCTGAATTCTCTAGTAACCACTACACGCGTTGAGTCCTCGAACAGAGGAATTGAAGTCTATGCAGAAGCTTTGTCGAAACTCACGACAGGGCTTAAATACGCGACGAGACAGACTCTATCGCTTTTCGGCACAAATAGAATTCGTGTCCGGAAGGTACGAGACGATGGGTATTGCCACATTTGAGGTGAGGGATAAAAGATTAAAGCTCTGTGAAGCTCTCTCGAGTAGCCACAGACGGATTCAGGGAGAGATTTTGATTCGTGCGCAAACTTTCGAGACTTAGGGTGCACATTTTATGTCAGATTAAAAGTTGTACAAAAATATTATATATATGTACATGAGAAGGACAAACATGGAAATATATCATAGATACGAATATCATTCGTACCTTGTCACAACTGACACAGTACGAAATTGGGGAAGATTCGTTCTATATATTTATTCACGCGGTGGCTAGGAGTGTTCCGTTTATCGGTCACTCGTGCACAACCATCATGGGTCATCGAGTTTCCAAGAGTTTCCGGACCAAGATGTGTAGTCGTGCGACTATCGATGGCACGTTCCTACATAGACAGGAAGTGACGAAAATTGGGCCACGAGATTTTGATCCTGGGGCAAAAAGGGTGTTGAGGAGGACGAATGGAGGGCAAAATATCGAAAATTTGTATTCCGCGATTCGTCGCGGAAGAAAAAGGGGTGCAACCGATATAGGGCAAGAGACGAGAAACGAGAAGGGATGAGAGAGAGAGAGAGAGAGAGAAAGAGAGAGCCAATGCATGCGCTGTATGGGGTAAGGAACGAAGCGTGCAACGGCTCGGAAATCGCTCGGCACACCGTATACGTATAGACGTTGGAACGTGACGAGAATTCCGAGTCCCATAAACGAGAGACAGAGGGAGAGAGAAAGTGGAAGAAGGGTAGAGAACGTCCACCGGTGCGACACCGGCTTAATTACCGCGTCCTTCGTTCTCATGCCCTTTACTCTCTTTCTCCCTCTCGTTTGCGCTTTACCCTTTCCTCTGTCAATGGCTTGGTCTAAAATGTGTTTGGCACGACCATTCGCAAAATAGAATGCCTATGGAAGAGAGGTTGGGGAGGGGGTGGGTCTATGGTTTGAGAAGAAGCTTAAAATATCACGATTTTACTTATTCTCGTTTCGGTACTGCATAGGATCAACTTTTGATACACGGATCGATTTACTAAAATGCACAAAGCAACTCGTGCTTTTGGATAAAAGCGTCATAGCTAGAGAAAGCGGGGGTGAGAAAGAGCCCTCGGGCTTTATTTTATAGCCACTTAAAATCTCATCAAACTTCGTGACCGCGGGTATTACACCGTTGATATTCGAGGGATCTAACGCGAGCGATGCTTTTGATGCGGCGTATTATATATCCATCCCTGTAGGAAATAAAAGCGACGATGGCCAAAGCGTCCGTGTAAATCATCGCTACGATTTTATCGTCGCAGTTTGCATACGAAATTAACACTCGAAATGAAAATAAGAGATATCCCTGTTTTTGTCGACACACCCGAAAATAAAGAGAAGTTCTAACCATTTAGAATCTGGCTTGCTCGCTTCTCGAGAGAGTCTCTCAACATTCTTCTTTTCTTGAAAAAAAATTTTCTCGTCCCGGGTGGATGGTGATATGAAACCGTATATAAAAAACTGTATCTACGAGAGATCCGTGGAAAAATGTCTCATTGTTCCAATCTTGCGCATTCCAGAAATTTTTTCACCGACGTTCGATACAATTATATATATATAGGTACGCTCGTATAGGACAGAGACGTGTCTCAGACGGTAGATATATATAAATATAGTGTTAGACGTTCCATATACCACCCGTTGCGCTATATTCATCGCGAATGAAGAATATATCAAACGTCGAGAGAACGGGGTTGAAATATTGCCGCATAAATTTCACGACGGAACGAACTCCGTTGCACCCTTAACGCGGTTTCATTCATTCACCGCACTCGCGCACCCCCTCATTGTCGTCTCACTTTGCACCGCTATCGCGTTTTCGAATAATTAAGAACGCAGTTATCGCCACGTTTCTACGTCGTTATGATTATTACAATTAATCGAGCGAGCTCTCTCGCTCTTTTCCTCCCTCCCACGTTTGCTTGTTTTTTTTCTTTCTTTTCTCTCTTTTCTCTCTGTACTAATACATATATTCATGAAGTATGCACGAAATAAGAAGTCGGAGCGTAATATTTGTGCCGGATGCTGACTTGTGAATTAACAGCGAGCCATTTACCACTCATCCTCTTTCGGCCGAGTCGCCCTCCACTTTACGAGTGTCTTTCACTTTGCGGAATGACGAAGGGTCCGAGGTTGTTCCGGCAATCAGGAAAGGGAGGGACTCCGGTATCCTCGAGGTACATAAATATATATGCGCGATAGTTCGTATACGTATATGTGTTGCCGACTATCGCGCGGACGCATGGTCGCATCACGCGCAAATTGCTTTTTCCCATACTTGTTTCCCACCATGTTGTATATATATATATAGGTACATTTCCCCATACCCTCAAACCTAATACGTGCAGGGCACTATCCGCGAACAGAGAAGATTACTTTAGTCAATATGCCCGCTCATTTCCTGTTTGTAGCTTTGTTTTTTGTCCCAGGACAGGAGAGTTGATACCAAAAGTCGTCATTGACTCGAAAAACTTTTTTCTCTTTTTTTTTTTGAGGGCAAAAGTTTTTACCTAACTTTTCTACCACGAGAAACTGGCGACAAGTACGAAAAACTTTTCACATATTAAAATCTATCATGGTCATTGTAGCTATATTTTACAACCGATATTCTTTATTGTCTACGAATTTGGCAATTTTTTAACCACAAGCGTGGGTTATTTTTGTATTTCGTTAGACGTAAACTGATTAAAGAAAGTTTGCAGTTTACTCTTTCGTAGTATGAAAAAAATAGAAGTTACCGGAACGTTATTGGAAGTTTGACCTGTTGCAGGTTCGAGTAGTTGGGTGCGATTCCACCGTCCGAGGATACGATTTCGCTTCGGTGTTGAAGTTTCGCCAGGGACCCGTGGACGAGCGTAGTTTGTCACAAGAACACAAGAGAAGGATGTACATCCACTAGAGAAAGAGAGAAAGAGAATGGGGCACAGAGTTCGCAGTTCAGCCTACGGTGAAAGACACAGAGAGCGAGAGAGAGAGAGAGAAGGGTGGGAGAGACTTTGCTCTCCTCGATTCGACGGAAACCTCTCGGAGGAACTTGTTCGTCTCCTCGTACCTCGACCCCTTCTTCCACTTCGTGGTTTGCAAGTTTAGGAGCAACGCAGCGTCGTACCAAACTCCCGAGGACAATGTATACGTATATACGCGATACCACGAGGGAGACTTTCCTTTTGACACGAGGCTTCGTCTCGTTGGTAACCACGAGGATGCGACGGAAAATAAGACAGTTACTGGCCATTGATAATGCCAATAAACATCAAACACGCTCGTACCTACACTAACGTCAAATTAATATATTTACTATCCCACCGAGATTACTCAAATACGAACAAAGGTTAAAAACATACCTTCACTAAGATGTAATGATTTTTAATAATCTCAATAAAAAGGAACAACCGTACTTTTCTCTCGTATCAAGTGGCCAATGTCTGTATCATCACCCTAACGTGCACGAATCCTTTCCCTATCCTAGTCTATCAAAATGAACGACACACACATGACGGTGAGTAGCGCGCGTCTTCGCTTCCTGGGAAACGAGCCGCGTCAGACTTACTTTCCCCGCGGATACGAGTGTATATGTATAAGCGTGTGCATAGGCTTGTATACATCGTGCTTATATGCACCTGCAGTAGGAAGCTGCGGCGGTGAGAGAGTTCGCGTCATACGGTTAACGAGCTCAAGGTACGCGATAGCGTTCGTGCGTGCCTTTGCAACGATGCTTAGAACGAGCGACTCTATAGGAAAACTGGGGGAGCGTTTGCTAGGCCGCCGCAAGGGAAAATCCTCCATTCTTGCGCGAGTGTTTCAACATCCTACACGCATCCTATGGATATACGTATAATGGAAGAACCATGCACACATACATAGGGACAGACGTCCCTCTGGGCTGATTCGCATTTGTCGACGACACTCGACACGCACGTACGCCACACGACTTCCAAGTTTCAACGGCACATGTTCCCTCCCTCCCTCCCGCCGTTCTCCTCCTTATCCTCCTCCTACTCCTCCCTCGTACTGACTTTTGCCTCGCTCGAGCTATATCGTATCCGCATGCACGACAGCGCGACCGCGCGTGTCGGAATTTCAACGAAACTCTCTTTAAATGTGCTTATGAGTCATTTAAGTAGGGGGAGGGAGAAAGAAAAAACAAGAAAAAAACACATCTACCTTCTAATTTTTAATGATCTCGTACCGTGGCGCGTACGCTGTTTCTTCTAGCACGACGAGATGAAATACAGAGAATGGAGACGCTTTAATACCGGAACGAAAATTTATACGTTCTGTATAATTATGTTTATGTTTTTATGGGCATAGTAATAGCGACGATATTATGTTGTGGAAAAAATGTACCTACGTGTTCATCGTCATTAAACTTTGGTGCCGAATTCATTGAAATTTCATTATTCGTATTCCTAAGTAAATTGTCTAATTGGACTTACGATTAATGAAAGTGGTAAATCGAATCTCGGCAAGGCTTGTCCTCTGTGCGTGCGTGGCTCATTGGCCTCGCGAACTCCACGTCGACGCGAGAAAGAGAGATCCGTACCACGTCGCGTGGTTGCTCGAGAGCGTTATGCTACATGTACACTGCGAACACACGAACAAACACCAAGACCCAAAGAGTCAAAAATTCTGAAACGTGGACCAATGGTCAAACGCCAGAGGGTTTTACACAGAGATAATCGTATAATCAGACACGCACATATACATATAAACACATATAGGAGATTCGAGAAACGCGGGAGAGAGAGAGAGAGAGAGAGAGAGACAGAGACAACGCGCGATGCGTGAGGTTCGTGCGAGTAACTGTTCGCTCTACGTGCCTGTCCAATCTGGGCACTTCCACCTCTCGTATCTCCTCAGCCCGCCTCAGCGCTCTTCGATAACGGAGAGTAATGACATCAGCTGGTCTCCAAACACACATATATATATTGGCGACGCCACCGAACGCGGTATAGCTTGTACAAGAATGATCTAGAAGAGCGACGAGAAGTTGAAGAGATTGACGAAGATGTGAAATATGAACGAGTTCATGTGTGTGTGTGTGAGAGAGAGAGAGAGAGAGGGAGAGATAGAGAGAGAAATGAACCAGACAAGCGTGGGAGTAGGGAAAAGCTCGGATAACCGTATCAAGGCAGCACATGAGGAGGAACGGAGCAACTGTACAGCAAGAAGCGCGAGATTCGCGAGAGAGTTAGAGAGAGAAAGGGTTGGCGGGAGGAAGAGGGAAAGGTTGAAACAGTAAAAAAAAAGGGAATGCAGAGGAAGCGACGGACGATGAGCCCGAGAGTGCGACGGAGAGAGCAAAAGGGAGGCTGCAGAGTGTACAATGTAGGTGTATATAGGGAGTTAAAAGGAGGAAGAGTAAAAAAGGATTGTACCCCGCGAGAGGGGTTGGGTAGAGGAGAGAGCGGACTACGGAGAAGATGGAACGGGGAATGGCAGAGCGAGAGGGGTTGCCAGAGTATAGGGGCGGGGTGGGGATGGTGATACGGTTGGGGGGATGAGGGAGAGAACTCGCACGATGTGGGTGAGCGAGAGAGGGAGAAAAGAGAGAGAGAGAGTGAGAAAGAGGGAGAGAGGGACAGGAAAACCAGAGACCTACATATTCGGAGAGGCCAATGAGACGGCGCAATGTGGCCTCCGCTCGTACATTATATATATATACGTACATGTATTTAGCGCCGTATATATGTATAGGTCTCACTCCCCCTCTTTCTCTCTTTCCCTCTCTCCAACCTCGTTCCTCTCTCACACTGAGCATTCGAACGCGCGCGCACCGGGGACCCCTCCGACTTTCTCTCTGGTCTCGTGAGGTGGCTGGTAGCGCACTTCTCCCCCCCCTGCGCACACACACACACACACACACCCCCACACACATACATAAGTATACATAGACCGTCGCATATGTACATAGACAACCACGCGCACACAAATCTCACGAATCCGTCTCTCTCGTCGCGGCCTCTCGTCTCACTCCCTCGCTCTCTCACCCTGCAGTCCGGTCCGCGCGCGCTTCGTGGGTTTCACAGTTGCGAGCGGAGTGTCAGTCGTTCGCAGGCAACCGCCAACGCACATACGCAACTTAAAGAATAATGCTTCCGCCACGTTCCCGCGTATATTCAACGCTCACGATGAGTCATAATAATCCAAGATTCGCCGTTGCGACGTGTTGCACATTCGTTATATTCGCAATATTGAGCCTCGGTGTAACGGATATTCACGGTTCTACCGAAAATACGAATCAGCAGAGTGGTGGTCTTAAGGTCGATAGAATTTATCAACCGGAAATCTGCGAAGTTAAATCGAAGAAGGGCGATCAGGTGACGATGCATTATACCGGAACTCTCGTTGACGGCAGCAAATTCGACTCAAGGTCAGTTTATCAGTGAATAATCTTGTTTTTTTTATTTTTTTATTATTTTCCACGCTGAAATCTTCGTGCAATCGCGTTTGTATTATCGCGCGGCTCGCTCTGCCGGATCTATCGTGGTCGCCACATGTCGATGACGTCCGGCGTGACGAGAATATCGCGTGTGCTCCAAAAATTTCAACGAGTGCGTATAATCGACATTCACATTGGTCCCACGTATTGCCTATTTTTCTCTGTCTTTTTTTTTACAATTGAAATTGAACTGACGCAAATTTTCGTTCAATTTTGCCACCGGTGTCTATGAAACTCTCGGCAATCGCTCATCGTGCGTTTCTCTCGAAACTCGGATCCGGTTTCGAAGTCCAAATATCATCCATCTATCTCTCTGTCCCTCTCTCTCGCTCTCTCTCTCTCCCGTCTCTCGGATAACCTCGCGTCACGAACCAGTTTGGACAAAACTGGCGCTGCTTCGACAGTATCCCGTAATCGAAGAGAGGGTTATCGCGCTCTATCGCGCCATTCGGCTGACATACCGAACGTGTGTGAGCATTGAAATATACATATAACGGTTTGACGATAAAAGTGCTTGTCTCTGCCGAAGTATATCGCTCGCTTTTTCATGATACGGGCATAAAAATTTAACCGTGAATAAACACGAGGAATTGTCTCTGTCTCTCTCTCTCGAATGTTCCAAAAACTTATTATCCCCAACGGACTTTTATCGTTTCGACCAATTTTTACCAATAAATTCTCCATTGCTTTTCCACTAATTTGACATTAAAAATATTCACAAATTGGACGTTGCAACATCGATGAAAGGATATTAAATCGAGGGTATTCATCGTCTCGTTGATAAAGCACTCGATCGCTTTTTTCGTTGTTTTGTTATCCCCATTGATATCGTCATTATTATGATAACGTGTACGAAGAACGCGCAGAGATTCATATTGAAGTTCATCAACGCGATGAGTTTGCGGTGGAAAACATGCCGCTGAGCTTGTTACGTTGTGCAAACTGTGCTCGAGGCTATCGGGCATGTACACGCGCGTATGAACCTACGAGGGACTACACTATACACGGTGATACAATATCCCGATGTATCGTGTATTCCATGGTATATAAGCGTGTGCGCAAGGGACGATGTACTTGATGCACGTGAAAGCATTAGCACAAGAGGGCAACGTACAAGGCCCCGCGGCGCTCGTGTGTGCACGAACCCAGCTCTTCGCTCTAATACGCAGACGTCAATTGAAAGAGAGACAGAGGGGGGGAGGGGGGGAGGAGAGAGAGTCGATTGCTCGAGGTTCAATTATACTCGCTTCAACATGGGCCAACAATGTAGTTATCGGATTTTTCGTTAAATCTTTTTATTTAGATCGTCAAACGGGTCGATTATATTACCCGCTCGTTTCACCAGTAAATTGAGCCTTTCATGATTCATTACACCGACAAATTCCGCCACTGTATTCATCGCTACGTATAGGCGTATATTCGAGTCGTGTTATTTCAAGATTGATATGAATTGGAAAGAACGAATGGATAAAAAATGTGTCGTGGTTGTATATAGAAGGGAGAGAGATAAAGAGGGAGAGGGAGTACAGAGGAGGGAGAGAAACGAGGCCGTTTTAGAAAGTTCGCTCCGTTTAACTGTACCCGAAGAAATTCGTGTGGAACCTGAATGTCATGGTAATCGAGAAATAAAATTCAGACCGCGAGGCCCGCGTGCAAAATCCGACACTGCGATTCTGCACCGGGGAGGCTTTTCTCTCCCTTCTCCGAGCGTCCCCTCGCTTTCTCTCGGGCTATCCTCATTCATTTTTCGCACGAGCCGTAAAGTACCGTTTTGTCGGTGGAAGAAAGTTTTGCCCGTTAGGAAAAGGTCGCGCGGGGTGAGAGAGGGTTACCGAGACATATGAAAATCGTTGACCGAGAGCTTTTCCATTCGCAAAGAGATTTCGGCAGGAAAATTTTGCTCGCTTCTATTGAGTTAGACGTATTATAACGAGAAAGAAAGAGAAAGAGGGGAGAAAGTGGTCTTTGCTGTAAGTTAACGGATTTATTCGCTATTGTCTTGAAGGCAAAGAACAAAAGTCAGGTTTTCCGTTGGTCGACGGTAATTACTCAGCTCCTTCGGTTCTTACCGCCAATTAACCCTCTTTTCATTCTCTCCCTCTCTCTCTCTCTCTCTCTCTGTTTCTTACTCTCCCGCTCACTTCTTCGAGTCCATCCGTCCGTTCCCGGTATTTTCTCTTTTCATTCCTACGTTCGCCAGAAGCCCGAAACATTCTCAGACCGTGATAGATTGAACGGCGCGGGTATAACGATTCGAGCGGTCTGTTCGCCTTGAGAGCGCCGCAGAGGCGGACGGCTTATAACCATCGAAATTGTTTCGCGGCCGTTATAAGAACCGTTAATCGTTGCGCTCCGGCGTCCCCGACGCTCGAGACCCGCTCGCGATAGAAAAAAACTGCGTCGCCATCGATCGTTCCATCATGCACATGTAACAAGAATTTTTCTTACTACACGCATAAATAATTTATTGTATGCGAGTAAAATAATTTGCAATATTTTTGTACGTTAGAAATGGCGTATTGACTCGATAGAACGAATTCTCAGATATAAAGCGCGTAGAGTTTAATATCAGAATGCACTTGAACACGCGGACATCACAGCTGAGCAGCGATATTTCATTCGATCCATTTCGGTTTGATTTATCGTAATAATTCGTAGCCCTCTCGGCATTTCGTCTTCATATTATTTATGATCTTTTTTCGTAAATATGTACCTATACACGGGTAGGTACTCATTGCAGGGGTAGAAATAAAAGTTACGTCGAGCATGTTTCGAGGGTTTTCTCCGAAGCTCGTGAAAGGACTTGTCGCGATACGACGAAGGGAAAATGTTGACTCCGTTTGTAATTTTCGTCTTCCCTATTACGCTCGATTCGGGGCCTTCTCCAATGTTCTCCACCGAGGAGAGTTCCTTAGTTTCCTCCGCACGACGAAGAGCTCTCAAACTCTGATAACTTTCATAGATTCACCACGACTCAACAATGATACAGTTCCCAACGTGTAATCGATAAAAAGTTTTATTCCTTTTTGCGCGTTGACTCACTTGCGATACGAGAGTCAGTTTTTTTTAATGCACCGCGTTCACGACCCGACATGCGCGTTCTCCGCACCGATAGGCACATCGTTCGCGCATCCCCGCGCTCCTATCGTACGCGAACAATGAGATAAAAACAATCGTCCTCGAACCTTTTGCATAATGCCGCGTTTTTTTTATCGCGGGGTTACGTACAACGTCGAGGACAGACGAAAAAAGGAAATGAAACGCTCGGGTGAAATACGCCGCTTCTCTAGAAATTCATTAAATCGCTACCACATTTTTAAACCGGAATGCATACTAATAATCACTGAAAGGATTATTATATTTGCCAGGAAAAACATACGTGGAGATTACAGAACAGAGAGATAAAAGTGTTAAATGTCCATAACCGTGTGTAACGCGCCACGTGTATATGCTGAGGGAAATGTCTGCGTGTGAAGAGGTCGCAGTGGCGCCCTCTGACGGATTCAAGTGTCGTTTAATTCGTTTTCCTCACTAGGGGCGCGCGTGTATGTGTCCCGAGCGCGATCGTTGGCGCGCAATGCCCCGAGAGTCCTGCGAAGCATCGAGTCGGGTTTTTTTCCAACTTTTTATGAAGAAAGAAGTACCCAGAGAAGGTATCTCGTGCGAGGGTATCATGAAAGGATATACGTATGTGTTGGCTGGACAGACACCGTGCGGGGACTCTGGGTGCTCGTTGATATGCTTGTTGCCAGGTGACGTCGTCGCACCCACTCGATTCGCTCTCTGCCTCTGGTATGTGAGCCAGCTCGACGCCAGCCCTCGATTAAAATCAACCTCTCGATACCTATGTACACGTAGCTTTGGAACTTTGATACGTTCCCAAAAACACTCTGGTATTTTTCGTATATAACGTATTTTTTGAGAATCCTAATTAATGAATCATTGGAACGCAGGGCTTTAGTTCGTTGCTTCGAGCAAATCAAATGATTGATTCGGGCACACAGAAGAGACGACGCGTGCTCACGAGCTCTTGCGGAGTTTTTATTCAAGATTGTACGACACTCGTGTTAAAATAAAAAATCTACGATATTTTATATGAATCTTGTAGATATATTTTTAATTTTTTAATTGATCAAAATAAAGCTCGTTGGTTATCGTTAGCCCTTTGAGGAGTGGCATAGCTATCTGTACAAGGGCATTTGGGCGAAGCGGAGAAATCGCGGTAGTATATAGCCCATGAACAAAGTTTGCCGCGTCTCGCACTGGTGAATCGTCGCCGTCGTCGTCTCCGTTAAATTTCCCATCCTCGGAGTCTCACGTTGGCGCGATAACACTTTTGCTGATGCTGTACGCACGATAAAGCTATCAGCGAGAGTTGAACTTTCCTCCACGATTCCCACGGGACACAGAGGGAGAGATCAGAGATTTCTCTCTAGACCGTCGCGTTAATTTCCATTTCCAGCAGTTGAGGCGAGGGACAATTTCTCAGACATAGCGCCCGCACGCGTGCGAAATAATCGAAATTTATTCCGTTCGCCCGATTTCATATCGAGAGTAAAACTAAAAACTTAACGCTTTTCTCGTGATAGGAATTTACGGAATATTCGAAAATACGTTACGCCCGGTATCGAAATAAATGTTACGTAGAGGAGGAGGCAGCGTGCGATGGTACACCACCGATGACGCACTACCCCCGACGACCAAACCTCGGATCGCATCACCACCGTGGGAGCACCGGAAATCTTGTTCGGCCATCGCGTATGTACGCGTATACAGCTTCGAGCCTGATGTTATCACGGTTCGCTCCACCGTGTCGTGCGTTCCATCAGCTTCACTCTGTCGGGAACCGAAGCTCTCTCGTATGGCTGCGACGATGTTGATATATATGTATAACATTCGACGGTTGTGCTACCTTCGGCTTGATTGCTTTCTTCGACAAGTCCCGCTAGTTGCGTATCGATGCTCACGTACAAGTACATTAAATTGCCAAACTTCTCCAATTACTCGGACAACCCGAAAGTTTATATTTAAATTTGTTGTTTGTTATTTTTATTTAATTTCAACAAATTTTGATGAATTTTAGACAAAGAATATTGATGAAAAATATACGAATACGCGAAACATTTGATAGGTATCAAATTCTGATTTCTCGTGGACCATTTCAATTTCCACGGATCCTCTCGACGCGTATATTGACCCCTCGGGTCTTCACCTTTCACCTACGTATCACAATATCCGTATCGACTACATATATCCGTATACATTTATATTTCGCGGACAGGTGAAATATAATGACCGTCCGCACTCGGCCGCTTCATCAACACGCTTGCCATATTCATTCGCGTTGGTGAGAATGAAAAAGCAAAGACAGAAAAAAAAACATGTGGCACCTCGGTCCATCAACGGCGCACGTATACATCGACATGGATGAAATGAATATTTGTTTGAAAGTTACGAGAACGACGAGAGCAACGAAAAATGTTTCGTCCGTTGGTCCGAAAAAAAAACTGTACATGTATATTCATGCCGACGATTAACACTAGCTCATTGTGGACACGCCGTTTTTTATTTCCGCTATCATGCATAAATATTGCCCGACTCGTTCTACCTACGCGCCCGCTAAATCTCTCTTTTTATGGACTTAATTGCGAAGTGCAAGTGAGCGTGGCTATAAATATATAGATATATATATATATATGTACTATATGTATGTATGTATATGTATGTATGACACGCGCCGCCATCCTCTCTCCGCACTCGTTTCTCGGTGATGCATTCCTGTTTTGTGTCGTTTATTCATGCATATGCATTTATGAATGTTTGCGTAAGCGTGACGGTGAGTCTCATTCCGAAACGCTTCGATTCGTGTTTACAATCAATTTTCCGTGATATTAATATTTGTGAAAGCGCAAAAGCGATATGAGCGAATAAATGTTCGATAGGTCGATCGATCGTAGCATTGGAGTAAGTTTTTTTTTTAATACCAATCGAGGAAATACGTCGCGTATAGCGTAACGTTCTTTTTTCCCCTAGATAACTTCACGAGAGATTTGATCCCCGGGAATGAAGTTTCATCGCGACGTTTTCATCGAATATTTCTCGTCGGAATTTTCGCGCTAGATGAAGAAAATCAGATGAAATTCACCCCTCCAGGGTTTATATTTTCTATCCGACGATGACCGAGTTGCCGAGGTGATCGTTTCTTCTTTTTTTTTTGCAAAGGAGTTTATCAGGGCCGTGTGCTACAATTTAATTAAGGAATAAGGCAGAGGAGAGAGCTGTCCGCGATATAGACTATAAACGTACGCTAAGCTGGGTGAAAAAAAGAAGAGAACGAGCGAAACGAGAGGGGTGGTGGCGCGGGCCTCGACTGTTTCGTTTTCGCAACTGAAGCTCTCTACTAGATTTAATTAGTGCCAGGTAGCTTCTGTCGGAAGCCAGAGATGCTGCCGGGCTAGTCGAGGAGTGGGGAGAGAGACCAAGAATCACGTATATATATATATCAAACAACGGTAGCGGGGTAAAGCGTACAGAGCGGGGTAAAAAGCTATACTCTCGCTGAAGGCCCGTTGAAAAACGACAGTTGGCGGATCCTACCGTTACCGGTGTCCCGGTAAATGGTTTTCCACGTGGGAAAACGAACGGTCCTAAAGTTTATACATACATGCAGCTTTTTCGAGTTCTCTTTACGCCCGTTTTTTCTCTGTCCGCCTTTTCGTATACGCGCACACAACGCGACTACGCTCTTAATGAAAAGCTTATAAAACGTAAATTAGGAGGCCGATTCAGGGAAAATATCTCCCACGGTGTAAACACGGTTAAATACGTAGCTAATCCTAGCATCATGGATCACTCTTGTATTCCTTGTACGATACGAAATGGGAGCACAAATCGACCAAACAAAATTCATCCTTTATAAATAGGATCGCCAGGGGTAATCTAGTATGAATTAAATTCGTAATGCCGAAAATTATTGATCGTGAGTTCTTTTGTTTCTGAAAACGCTCGGTCTATGACGTAGAATGATTTGTTCGGTACAGAGGCATTGTTTGTTTTTACGTACGTGAAATGAATAATTTATTCAACGCGATTGAGAATTGTTCGGTCGAAAAATTAAAAATCGATCGTCGAATATTTTAAGTTTTTTTTTTTTTTGATAAAGTGGCCGCAAGGTTTTCCGCGAATCTGCGAGCGGATCGAGCTGTCGGAGGACGCGGTAACTTTGTTGATACACGCGTCAAACTATGATCGATTATGCACGAACCTTTGGGTGGGCTGCTGCCAAATTCCATCCGCATATCGGGCCCTGTATGAATTGCCATTACGCGACGAGTTCACAAGAGAGAGAGAGAGAGAGAGAGAGGGAGGGAGAAAGCCCGATTCGTATTCGACGACTAGCTTGTACCAATCATATCATCTCGTCGATCGCGGATGAGAGAGCTCGAATATTGAATTGGTTCGTGCGAAGGACAGCCGCTCCTCGAGCTCCGAATGAGCTTTGGACGTGTGCGCGAATACAATGCGATATATAACATTTTCCTCCCCCACTGTCGACTCGAATCCATTGTTACCTTTCGAAATTCTCGTACCGTTGCATATTCGCAAATTTTCCAATCGCTATTCCAACGATAAGCGTTATAAATTCAAAGCTTCGTTTAAAATGTATGTCCGTTCGATAATTTGAAAATAATTCCAACCAAACAGGTTATTGGTTTTCGAGGCCGGTCGCGAGAAAAATCTCTCGTTCGTTTGAAATCTCGGAGAATTTTATGGCGATCTCGATCGACAGGTATATCTTCGTAGGTACTTGGAATCTTTGGTTTTCCAATTTCCGCCTGTCAGCGTTATCGGCACGTTTGTGCGCACGGAAGATAAAAATCGTGGTTTTATTACGGATGTAAATAAAGTTCATACAAATGTGAAAATAAACTGACACGCATATAATATTTATTCATAAATCATCATTTTATACGTTTAATAATTTTCGTTTGTAATAAACGATCACTCATTTATTGAAAAATAAATAAATATTAATGTGAAAATTTAATGAGAATTATCCGATTCGAATTATAAACGCGACGATTAAAAACATATATTTTCTTTGGAATCGAACGAGTAGATGTTTCTTGACGTTATCATTTTGCCTTGTCTAACACACGCGCCGCTTACGCTGCAACGGACGTGTCGTAAAGGATCGATGAGTTGTACGGAATTGCATTACAGAGGCTATCCCCAAAAGGGAGTACGGATGATATCCCACGAGAGCAAACTCAGCGGTGCTACCGGCTATTTTTCCTTTCTGCCCTGACCCGCCCGCTTCCCGGTCTTTTTCCTCTTATTCCTCACTTCTACCTCCTCCACTCGGTCTTTTCTCTTTTTCTCATCTGTTTTGGCCCTCCCGAATCTCGATTCTACTCTCTCTATCTCTTTATCACTCTCTCGATATCTTCATTTCACACGTTGCCCCCACCCCTTCCGAAAATCTCACTGGTTTTTCTGGCAATTCTCACGTTCCTCTCTGTCTCTCTTTCTCTCCCTCTCCGGTACGACCTGTAACCAGGTATAAAACGTGAAAATCGATGGAACAGCTCGATAGAAAACGAGCACCCTCATTCACAGTCCATATATGTCCAAAAATTCTTCGAAAAACCTGATACGATCACTCGGAGACGTGGCACGTTGAAAATTTTCAAATTACAATTAATCGAATCGTTGATCCGCGAGGTGAACCCGCATAGAGGTATGCAAATAGATTCCGGGAGCCAATTAGCCCGAGTGCTCGTTTCGTATTGGCAAATTTCGAGTTTTATATATATTTTTTTTTCGCGCCATGAAAACACGTTTTAATAAAAATAATTTTAACGACGTTGACTCGATGTTCGAATGCGGGTCATCGAATACTTCTGGGCCGCTTATATATTTTCCTAACGAGTCGCGGAGTATGTCTCTCTCGAAATATTGCCACGAAGCTGGGAGTGCGAGGGTGGCTATATACAGTTTTCGTTTCGTTCTCCTTGTACCTCTTGCTTTCTCAGCAAAAGTACCTACCATGTATCAGCTCTATACCGCTCCAGCGCCTAACATATACACACATTTATGTATATACGGCGGGGCTAGCGACGAGGCAACTCGCGCGAAATAATTAACAACCCTTGTAGCCGGGTACGTAGAGAGAAGGCACCACCTCGTAAGCCTTCCACGTCCGCCCTCTCCAGAGGCACCTCAAAATTTCTAGCTTCATGCACGCACTCGCGCGACCACTTCAAATATTTAGGTTGCGACAACGATTTCAAAACGGCCTGAGGAGCAGGAGGGTCTCCAACAGCTAGGAGTGCGAACTACGAACCTCGCGAATCAGCCCCGACCCAACACTCGGTTCTCTCAGTCTCTCTCTCTCTCTCTCGCATACGGTGCACCGAGAGGTCAAAGTTCTCGTTACTAGGTTCGCCCCGGTATATTATAGATATATCGTTCATCGATTCAAATATCTAAGAATTCGATTTATATGGAGTTTCATTCGTTCGACAAATTTCAACGTTTCGCATCGAACCAAATGTATTTTAATCGATGAATATTTATATGAATTTAATTCAATTACAGACGCCGATACTTTCCGCTCCGTTTCAAAGAAATTAATACTCAAACATCGTTTTAAGACTCAAATCAATATTTGATCGCGTTAAACACCGACGGTTATATTATTTTATGCGCTACCTATACCTACGTCATAGTAATTGATACGTTCGGGCCGGAGCGAATTTTGGCACCAAAAAAAAACGTACGTTTCATGTCAGTCCACGGGGATTGACGGGGAGTGAATGGAAAGTTGAGCATCGGTCCCCGGGGTCTGACGTCACGTTCAACGTATTAATAATGTGTCACCGGTTTGATTTTGGGTTTTCTTTTTTTAATTTTTCAACTATCAGCCCGTCGTCATTATTCAACGATATCGATACGTGCGTTATACGTGTGCGAAACTACGCGTTTTAAATCCCTTATACTATTTTACCTTCATTGAAATACAAGCCTCTCATACTCGTCACCAGACTAGACCACTGTCGGCTTTTCACTCTTGTCGTCCGCATCGCTCTACTTTTTTTTGTTTTTTTTTGTCGTGCGACCACGCGTGCGTTACTCGAGAGTGCTGATTCGGTCACTCATATCCTCGACCCACGCGTACCTACTCGCGTCATCCCTCGCTGACGTCCATTTTATACACCAACCCAGCCGTCCAGTCCCAAAGTTTTTAATTTCCCAACGAAACTCTTTTATATCAATCACAGGCCCCGTCGTGGCCAAGCGGCGGAAACGAGACGGCGGAAAAATGCGGCCGAACATCAATGTCAAGCATTGAATGGCCTTTAAAAATGTTCACCGTCATTGTTATTATTTTAACGAAAAAGCTACCCGCCTTCTTTTATTTAGGACCGAAGAGAATTTCAACATTGAGCCAACCGTTCATTTGCCGAGACGAGGTACGGATGCGTCTCACAATCAGTTTCGTTACAGACATCCGTAACGAGACCTTGCGCGAGTTCGCATTCCACAACCGCGACTTTCACATTTTCTTTTTCCGTTTAGAACGTCAAACCCATCGTTGACACACGATCGCGGGGTATTCTTCGCGTTTCTTACGGTCACCTACGACAGTATTGTCGCGTCACACACAAACATCCGGAGCTACAGAGACACGTATGAAAATGTTTCGAGACCGGGTCATGAAGTATCGGTGTCGTGCGTTCACCTTTTACTACACTCTCTCTTTCTCTCTCTCTCTCTCTCTCTCTCTCTCTCTCTCTTGCTCGTACACTGGTTCATCTGTATTCGGAGCTCGGATTGGTACGGTTCGTGCTACTTTGCCCGAGGCCGGGACGTCGCGAGACCATTGGAGGAGAAACCTCCGAAACTCTTGATATCTTCGATATATCACAACGACACATACATATGTATATACATATTTAGACTGTATATATTATCGGAAAAGATATGTCAGACGTATCATGCATGTGATCCCATTTTACGAGGCATGTTTCACGAGGGTGAGTCTTGCTCTTGCTCAATCCAGCGGGATGTTCGCGAAGCGTTGTAGATACTAGGATCAAAAAATATACATAAAAAGCACAAATTTCTTTATCATATTACCGATAGCTAAAGGTGAAGTCTTTCGTGAAATTATCGAATCAATCGTTATTCGAAATGATCGGAAAGTCTGTTGAGTTAAAATAAGCAGACTACAGTTTTCCAATAAATAGAAATATTCTCTGGAGTGGTAATAAAAGATAGTTGTTATCACTGCACGTAATATGAGTGTATACGCCTTGGGGCGATATCGCGTATCCTATATACGCGATATTGCCCTAGAAACTTGGCTCGAACCCGCGAGCGGTTGATCTATGTACTGTCTATATCCGATATGTTTGAGGGAAATCAACACCGGGGGTTCTCGTGGCTGAGTGGAAGATCAATTGACCAATGGATATCGGAACGCTTAGCGCCGCGATCGAACTTCTCGACACTTTATCATTCTTCGCTAATCGTGTTCAAATAAATGTACATGTATATATATATATATGAATATATGTATATACTGAGAAGATGCAACACATCGAGGGTGAGAACGTAAACGCTGTGGAATCCCCTGATAGCCGCAAGAGAAACGTTTCTCGATCACCGTTAACCACACCTTCTAGCCCAAGCTTCATTACCCGCCGCGGCTTTCCGAAGCGGTGGTTAACAAAGGGTTCACCCACATACCCACTAATTGCCACGTTCGTGATAACGAAGCTGCGGTTCTGCGGAGATGTATTGCTTGCTCTCTCTCTCTCCCTCTCTCTCGCCTTCAAAAGGGAGAACATGAATTTCTTCGATAATGGGACGACGCGAGGTTAACCTCGAGAAAGAAAAAAAAAAAAAGAAAAGAACCGGTCAAAGCTCGAGTTTCGTGATCTTTAACGAAGCAAACACCTAACGAGACGTCTCTCGTATTTTGTACAGAATGCTGAACTTGTTTTCTCGTCACGTATCCGTCCGTTGTAATAAAAGAAACGGATAAAAATATCGATTCGCCCGACGTATGGGTACCGATCGATTTTGAAATCTCTTTGCTCAACGACGATAACGACCGCGCGAATACGACCGCTATAATGTATTTTCCAATTTAAAGCAATTACGCGGGTACGGCGAGAGAGCGAGAGGTGAAGGAGGTAAAAGACTCCGAGGCACAAAGTTCTTTGATTTTCTTGGTTCGCTCGAGCGTCCGTTGCTTTTGATGTGGAACAAACTGAATTTTGCTTGGCACGAAAGCGACTAGCTATATACCTCTATATATATATATATGTATATATACAAGAATATAAATATATATAAAGTGTATCTTTAGGAAAGTCTTCGGACGAACTTTTCAAACTCTCCGATGGCCCGATAAGGGATTTTATTACGATCAAAGGAAAGTTTGTATTTAAGGGTAGGGGGATGAGGATGGACTGATTGACAAGGATGCCGGGGGCGGATCTGGTACGCCCGTCTCTACTTCCGTCTTGTTACGTTGTAGTCGAAGAGTTAAGGCACAAGATGGACCTTCCAAAGCGACTCTCACGGTATATGATAAGCTTCCATTACGGGAGTAAGCACCGTACCATTCGGCGAGAGGATCCTAACCAAAGACCGGAGAGCAAGATAGAACGAGAAGAGAGGGAGACAGAGAGATAGAGAAGCTTTTGCGAATGTCTACGAGAAATCGTTTTATGAACGCGCTGACGAGCAAGAATTGTTACCTCCGGGCGTCGGTTTGTATACAATACAGCAAGCACGGGATGAAAATTGGAAAAGAACCGTTATTGATGCTTGTAACGAAAGTTCACTCGCTCGAGATAAAAAGCCATCCTGTACTCGTGCGCAATTTCGTCATCCACTTCAATATGCCTATACATATATTTATACATAGATATATGCAAGTATATGATGAAATTTCGTATATAATGTATATATATATATATTATATATTAGCTCTTAATACGCGTTCTTGTGGCAAAGACGAAAAGGAGAGTTAAGGGCCACACGTTTTCCCTCGTCTCTAAAGATGACTATTCAATATCAATTTCAGTCTTTGTGCACATTTTTATCGAACAATTTCAAGTTTTTGTTCCTAAGTCGAATGGAAATTTAAAAAAATTTATTAAGTATGTTCAATCTTATTCAACACGAGAAAATTTGCGGTCGAACTCTGACGTCGGATTCTCGCGGTTCTCGTTTGCACGAACGAAAGCGAAAATAGACACGGTACGTATACTTTACGAAAGCAGATGTAGCACCGTTATACATGTAGTACGGATATGGGAAGCAGCGAGAAAATTTATGCCGTGAATAAATTTTAAAGAGTTAGAGCCTCATCGATTGACTATGACAGGACAGGTTTTTGTCGCTACGAGACGAGAAAGTCCCGGAGAAAGTCGGACACGGTATTATTATGGTTTCATTCGTTGCAATATATATATCGGAGCGAAGGGAAATCGAAACATTGCGAACTTGGAAAATTTATTCGAATCCAACGAACTCGTTGTGAAAAAATTTGCTACGCGTAAATCAAATAAATAAACCGGAAATTTGACGAGGTTCGTATAAATGAGGAACCGTAAAAATAAATATGCACGTATCTTGGATCGAATCAGTTATGCTCGAATGCCAATGACGTAGGTAGGTACATAGACCGTGAATCTCACCGTCATAATCGAATCGTTGATTTTAATTGATAAGCTTTCATCCGGCTCATTCGTTTCCCGAGGATCGACGAGGCAAGGGTGTGGAGAAAAAACTGCGCAATCGTTACTCCCTCGCACGTACACGTACGGAGACACACATACGTAAACGTATTTCGCTCGTGGAAACGAGGAGAATCAGACGAGAGAGAAAAAGAGAGAGTGGCAGAAATTTCCTGGCATTCGGGTTTCAGCAATATCTCGGAACCCGTTGGAATATTAAGTTCGTGATTGATGAGTGGCGATGTTGCAGCCTCGTGGGTTCTCTCTCTCTCTCCCTCTCTCTCTCTCTCTCTCGACTCACCACCGAAAGCCTGCAACTCTTGTTTCTTTTCTCTCTCCAACCCGCAGTTCCCATATTCCTACCACCGTTTCATACCCCCTGCCCCGGTAACGCACGAGCCGCGAGTCACTCGCTGATAAAGATCGGCGGGGTAGCTTTTTTCCACCGCGAAGCTTCCATATGTAGGTACCTATATCCTATATATATATACGCGCTACTAGTGCAGCGCCCGATGGCGCACACACACTCGAGTCGCGTGAATCATATCGGAAGCGTTAAAGTGGAACTTCCACAGCCGAAAATTCATCGAGCCCTCTCTCGTGTCAGGGATTCGCGTTTCCTGCCAAATTATAATCCGTTGCTCGCACGATGGAATTTCCCGATCCTTTATTACCCGTATGATATTTTTCGGTCATTTTAACGTAACGATGTTATTACATCAAATTTATAAAATGTTTTCATTTAATACGCAATTAGTCGATTTATATAAATAACTTTGAGTTTGTTTCCTGAGTGAATGACAGTTATAATATTTAAAGCTTCCTCGACGCAGCTTCGTGTATTAAACTCCGAGTTTTCGCGAACGTTTTTTTTTATCGAAGTTTAAAGGAGAAACAAGATTTTTTTTAAGTACCTATTTCATCGTTTTATCGGAACGTTATACCTTCGAGCTTTATTTCGATATTAATGATATTTCAATACATATTTATATATTGATTATTCTTCCAAATAATAAATTGTAAACATCAACTCTCTCTTCGAACTCGTTCGACCGGATATTACTCCCTTCAACATTCACGCCCAATATATAAGCTCGTATTAATACTAATTAAGCTGATTTCAGGCTAAGCTCACATTTTTGGACCGTGTTAATAATGTACCATAGCGTTGAATATATGAGCCAATTAAGGTCAAAATACAAAATGCGATTCATAGCCGGAAAACACGAACATTGAACTTTGCCTCTCACCCTCAAGTCCCCAACTCACCCCTAACCCCGGTATATGATTATCGGATTTTCCCAAAGCCGGCACGGGGCATGGGTGGAAAATATGTATTCGAGCCAAATACAAAAGCATCTGCCTCGTGCATTCAAACTTGTTAGAACGAACGATATGTAGTATCGGAGCGTGTTATAATATCGGTGTGTTCTCGTATCAGCGATAGTTTATCATTCATCGTTTATATTGTCCTTTAATCAAGCGTAGTTTATACCGATACTATCCTCATTAAGTCTGTGACACGTTTTCCCTTGTATACAGATAGATGGATGTATAAACGTTTCGTCTATCTATATATACCCTCTTCTACCCCCACCCCTATCTTTCTCGATTGTTGGCACGCGAACAAATAACGTGCATCGTTTAATATCCCCTGAGCCATATTAATTTCTCGGCTTTTGTTATTTCGACGTGTATTCGGTGACCGCTCGCACGTCGCTCGTATTTTCATAGTCTGTATATATACGTAGGCGCACGTGTCTATTATATCTATAGATTCGCGTGCAGGATCTGCACTATGGGTATTACGCGCCAACCATGAACCCTTCCTATTCTCTCGCAACATGATCTCTCTCTCGCGCGCGCTCTCGTCTGGTCCAGAGAGCACAGAGTCGAGAATTATGTACGCGGAATACGTGCGCGTCTATGTAGCTCGCGTATCACGAAGTTCGAGCACGAAGCCGAGCCGACAAATTTCTAAGTCACGTCCGCAAAGCGACGACGACACGCATATACATACGCGCCAGTAGGTATCTATATAGAAGATCCGTGTAGTCCTATCAAATTACCTCAACTCGATACGCGCTACGAAAAAAAAATGTTCGGGGTTCCCTCCCTTCGCAACGATCTACCCCTTTATTACGATATATAAACGCATGTGCGTATACAAATTGCTCGCGAGGATTCTTAATGCATGGATCTTCCGATCCCTGGCATTAATTTCACGACGTGTGATACACCCTATTTTCACCCCGAAACTCCCGAATTGCATATGTATGTTTTGTAAGCAATCAGTCTCTCTCTCTTTACGTCGCTCTCTTCGAGGAAAATTTCCCCTGGAAATGGAAGCACGCGGAGGAGCGAAAGGGTTGAAACTCCTCGATGAGACGTGAAAGTACGATCAACTCTATTCTCGTCTATGAACGAGAGAGAGAGAGAGAGAGAGTAGAAGACAGAGAGGAAAACCTACCCTATAGAAATAACATAACGACTACTCTCTCGTTCTACCTTTATTTTCGACATTCCATGTAAACCTTTATGTATACAATCATACAAAGATGCACCAAAGTCTAAGGAAGAGTTTTATAATCGCCAGTACCATATACCCGCATAATGTTTCGCAGTATGAGAGAAAGAGAAAGAATGAGAGCAACGAAACGTATGCAGTTATATTAAAGTCTCGCCCGGTTATTATTCCAGTGTGTATACCTTTTCTCAAAGAGTCATATCTTCCAACATGGAGCACTTGTCCTGTCGAGCTCTTATTTTCTTTTCTGTGCGAATGTATACATATATATATATATATATATATAAAGAGAGAGAGAGAGAACTGTGCTATTAACTTTAACGTTTTACAACGTCCTGGTCATTTCATACGACGACTTAGACGAAATAACAGCTTATATACAGTTGTATATATGTACAACTCGAGAGTATACCAGGTGCTCGAGGTAGGCAAGATCTTTCGACTTTTTACGCTGTAATATAAAAACGTAGCAAAGAAATAGCAGAATTCTGTATATACCTAAACGTGTGTATGTATACATAGACATAATGTAATGGTACACTCGCGACGTCGCTGATGTTTCGATTCAGTCGGTGGTCCATGTCGCCCTCCGCGCTTTATTAAACGCAGACCTCTCGCAATTCTACCTTTATACCTCTCGTGACTTCAAGTGTGGATAAAACCGCCTCAGCGAAATAAAAACGCTTTCTACCCTTTGGATAGCATGTGTGTGTGTACGTATACAAAATATAAATAATAGTTATACGCGGCACGACGTTACTTGGGTTCATCCGCGATTTTGAGGTCCGAATATTTTTCCGGAGCGTCAACTGGCAAGTATGGGCGGCAGGAGGGGTGAGAGGGCGGGGGCTTAACTGGCATATACAGCAGGATATGTGGTTTCGTGCGCAAGCGATCTACCCCGGCTTAATATATTGTATATTGCTAGAGATATTGCAAATAGCCGTTTCTTATAACGCTGCAGTTGCAGTTTGCAGTTTCGCATGGTGTCTCGTGGAAAAGGAGGACCGGAGGAAGTATACGCGCAAGGACGAGATGAGAGCGAGGTAGCGGCATACTTTTTCATTTATGAAACCCGAGTTAACGGCTACGATAACGATGCTAAGGGTCAGTTGGATACGGGTAATGCATACTCCCGCGCGTTCTCGCTCTATTTCATACACGAGCTCTATTTCACCGATGCTATTATGCACGTCCATGACGAGGATAAGGTTTAATCCAACCGCGATATAAAAATCCTGGAAATTTCGTCCTATCTGGAATCGCGCGAGAAAGTTCGTCTACCAATTTTTACGTGAATCGACCGAGTGCGACGAGGTAGCCTCGATAATTTCTAACCGAGAAAATAATTCTCGTGTTACTACAGAGAGAATTTGTAAACTTTGAAAATATTGCATTCCATTGGGATTGCAGTCGATGAGAAAAATGAAATTTTCCTCTCTGACGTATCCCGCGATAATTTTGGATGATTAAATTCTTTTTCCGGACTTTTCATTAACGAGAAAAATGAGGCCGACGAAAGCCGAGCTCTTTGTCTCAAAGACGTGGTAACGTAAAGAAGATGAATTAATCGGAGATAATTGGAAGGAATCCTCACCCTCCTAGTACCGGAGCGAAATTACATCGATCACATCGTGTCACGTTTGTCATGTAATCACAGGTGTATAGCCGGCGTATGTGTGTCGTAGGGAGAACGTTCATACACGTACACGTGTAATGGATCACGGAATGGATGAACGACGCTATCTACTAGTAATTAGCAATTAGACCTCTAGCGACAAAGGATTTTCGGATTTCGTGATGACCGACTCCGGGAACAAAGGCTAAAATCATTGAAAATTTATCGAAATCGTATGAATTAAATATTCTTACTGCTAGAAGTATTTGAAATATTTTGGAATATTGGATAGAACACGAGCTTAATCCCCTTAGGGATGGACCGATTGAATAGCGAATAGCGTAATAGTCTGGGCCGTAGTGATATATATATTCGTTGTCGCGTATGATACGCGGCCTGTGCTGATGGCACGATCCGGTTCCATTGGAAGCAAAGGCCTGCTTTCCGATAATCGAAGTCTTGTTGCAACGCTGCCTCGTGTGGTAATACTCTCTCATCCTATCTCTCTCTCTCTTTCGCTCTCCACATCTCTCTCTCTCTCTCTCTGGTATCTCGAGCTATACAGACCACCAATCTACACGTTAATCCGCGCAGTTCGTCGTATGGATTTGGGCAAACGAATATATCGATTATAATCGAGAGAGCGAGTGAGATAGAGAAAGGGAGAGGGAGAGAGAGCGAGTGCTACGAAGGGCTGGTTGGTAGCAAACAGAGGGTGAAATCTTGTCTCTCTGGTCTCGCCATATATAAACCCCGCATCTCCGTAACCGCAGCTCGAAAGGCACGATTCTGCACAGCGCCCGCGGACCAATTATCGGCTAGCCGTATAGCCCGTGACGTGTATGAAACGTACACATGATACGAAGACACGTGGAAAATCACGGATCGTCACAATTTCAAAATAAATTCTATTTCAATAGATTTTACGAACGAGCCATTGAAAATACCGTATAAAAAATAAAGATTACAGATTTTTTCATACAATCACCGCGAATTAAATGATTCGATTAATTGATTGAAATAAATTAATTCTCATTAGAGTCATGATAACCTGTGAAACATTACTATAACGAATGTATTCGAGATGAACTCATTAATTTTTCACTCGAAGACTTTTTTTTTGCATTATCGCGAGCTTTAAAACCTCCTGCCTTCTCTCTCTCTCCCTCTGTCTCTTTTCCTCGAGGCATAAGAGCAGCGACATCGGCAGAAGCACGGCTCAAGGGGATCAAAACGAGAATCGAGTGCTCGCATAGTACAGCTAGCGTAGTCTTCGTGGTATAAACCAGTCGCAAGCACAGAAGCACCAACGAGGATTTTCTCAACAAGGGGACGAAGAAGTGGGGAAAGGAGTGAGGTGGGGAGGGGGGGGGGTTGTTCCATTCCCTTTGACTCGATTTCCTTCCACTCACTCTATTCAGCTGCAGAAGCACTTACCTCGCAGCTCAATGCCTTCCAACTAGCACGCTTTTCTCTCGCCGCAACGGTTATCGCCTCGAAATAACGTTATACGTATATATATTTGCTTTATCCGTTTAGCAATGTACCGATTGCTCGAAATTTAACACACAATATTGTTTTAAGCATTAAAAGTATATATAATATGAAACGGAAATGAATTTGCCTTTTCTTTTAATCGAAGAATAGAAGAAGAAAAAATATTTTTTCAAAGGATAGGACGGGGGTGAGATATATTATTTTCGCTATTACTGCCATTTATTACTGACAGCTTTGATCTCCGAAATTCACGATTTATCGAGTCAAAGGGAAGATCGAGGTGTTCCATCGGAGTTTGTCACTGAAGATAACGCGCGACCGTACTTTCGCGGAAATGACGCAATTTGTCCCGCGTTGGTCCCGAGACCCGAGAGAAGCGGCTGTATATTTTTTCTACAGTCGACCTCATCTCGAGTTTTGAAAGGTCGGAAAATCGAATTATCACGTATTATCACCGAGCGACAAGATTTCATTTAATATCAGTGCTGCACTGTGTCTCTTTGAAGCGGTTTGAAACATTATTAAATATTCCAGGGACCCGAAAGTTATGAGATTTGACGGTTATAATTAATCAACGAAGATAATATTGTATAAGTTCTTGAGCCGAGATGCGTTATAAAAAAAACTGCTCGTACACCGATCTCTTGAATTTTTAAAAAATATTCTTGTACTTACAAGTTTGTATAATACTGATGAAAATTTTACGCCCGGACGAAAAATAAAATATAATCCGTGTTCCTTTATATGGAAATTATTTGAAATTATTTATTCTTTTCTTTCGCATTGCCGTCCCTGTTTACGTATTTTTTTTTTACTTCGCGTACAACTACGAGAGAGAAAAGATTGCATCTCAGCTGTTTTCATTCGCGACGCATGCACCGCGGCGTCGACCGGACGTATATAGCCACTTCAACCCTCCTCGAGAGAGATCCTCGGAATTGCAAATGTTTCTCAAAAGACGCCAAGCTGGAGCCGCGACCTATGCATTTATTTATATATATATATGGATGGCGCGCTTTATCTCCCTCTCTCTTTCGCTCTCACTCGACCCCCGCAGATCCGCTTTGGGTTCATCCGTTTTCGCTGTGTGGCACAGCGAGAAGACGACGGTAGGGTGCGGCGCGCGACAGCCGTCCAGGCGCTTTTCGCTCGACGCGATATGGAAATTTCATACGCGCCAGATGCAACATCCTATCAGAGACCGCGGGTAACGGGGCAAGAGTTTTTTTTCCCAAGACCCTGCCATCTATTTCACGACTTGATGCACGTTAGGGTTGTACCGGAGTATTTTGAGCTCTCTCTCTCTCTCTCTCTCTCTCTCTCAGACTCCGTAAAATCGATATTTTTTTTTGCCGCGCTCGACATTGTTACTTTTATTCGCGTACCATGGAAAATACTTTTTTGTTCTTCCCCCATCGTCAATATAACCGAGACGAAGCAAATTTTGCGTTCGAATAAAAGAATCTCGTAACGATCCAACGTACGTATTATTAAATCGATAATTGAGCTATTTATTTCCTTTCCGAGCTATTTACGTCGGTACACTCGCGCGTTTCGTAACAACCTTCCGAGTTTCGCTATTATATCGCGTATACGTAATCTCAACGGTAACAAAGTACAATATTTTCAATCAGTTGCCAATGTAATAAAGGAAATTGTTACCACGTCTTGGGTCGTTCGGGCCACGAAGCGCACCTGCTCTGTATTATATCTGGTAACGGAATATATTGGCTTTCTGTATTATATGACTGGCGTGGCTCGTCGTACGCGGTCGAACGACCGACGCTTCGGAAAAAAAGGACGACTTTAGCATAAAACGATTTACGAGAAAAGCGTCGGCGCTTCGCCCTCTTCCACATTTTTTCCTCTCTCTCTCTCTCTCTCTCTCGCTCTGCTTCCTTCTCTCTTGCCGTTCGCCAAATTACGACGTTATTCCGCAGGGCAACTAGATATTATAACTATATCCGTGTAACATACATATATGTATAATAAACCGACGTGGGTTCAGCACCTTCGTGTTTCTTAAATATAAATTCATCGGTCTTTTTTTATCTTCTCTTCACTCGGTAGCGTTATTTCAGCGGAGATTATGGACTGGCGCGCGCGTAAATGCGGGAAACGAATGCAAAAAAATGGAGGAAAGGAAGAAGAAAAAGAAGTACCCGAATAATTCCAACGATCGGACCGTGGCTATTATTTTTGGTGCGCGGTAGACAGCTAACGACTGAGAGGAAAAGTCGCGTTGCCTCGAGGTGCAATCGTTTCGGCTAATGGAAATTTTACGAATCGTGAATTGAAAAAAATATATATAAAACAAAAAGAGTGAAAGCCGGAGCGAGGACAGTGTGAGAATTCACGGGGCTCGGATCACTGCGATAGAAGCTCGACCGTGGGACGTTCGCACTGGAGACCATATATACATATATATCCGCAATTATATATTATAAAGTAGAAAAAATGTGAATTTTTGGTCCGCGAGAGAGAAATCCGATTTTTTGCTCGGTTCAAGAGTTCGTGAAAATAGGAATACATACATATATTTTTAGACGAAAAGACTGCCAATCTTGATCACGGATCCGTCACTCTTATCGATTCTCTTCTCGATAAATATTCATTCCCTAAAACCATGAATTTTGGTTAAAACTCCGAGAGAAGTGAAGTAAGGATTATAAACGACGCGAACGAAATTCAAAATTAGACTTCCAAATATTGCAAAATTGTCCGAGTCGAACGAATTTGATAGATTGATCCAATCCGCGTCTTGTTCTATTCGAGTCAATCGTTAATTCGCCTGAACCGAAATTCTGCATAAAAAGGTGACAAGATTAGTGACAAGAGAATCGATATTTCGAGAGTGTGAAAAACGGTATGAAAGTTGGGTTTCGAGAGTCTGAGAGAAACAGTAGCGAGCTTACATTAAATGTAGACGCGGTTGGAATAACCGCGGGTCAGGTGTGCGTCGCCCAAGAGACCTCCGAGTTGGAGATCTCCGCGTTGAATTTACCGCGAGGAACCGACGAGAGTACCAACTCGTACCATAGCTAACCGTCGCGAGTTTACAACGTACGAATAGGTACTTGTATATATATATATATATGTATATAAATATGCGCACACCTCGCAGCATTCCGTTTAACATTCCAGTATAGATCTGCGCTTAATTTCTGCGCGACATACATTTACCCAACGTAGTCGGTCCGCGAGTTCTATACCCATTATTCACGTCGCCATATACGTATAGTTTTTTTTCTCCCCCTTATCACATTGAGCGACCACAAGCTCGAGAAATATTTCCGCGGAGGGACAAAGTCTCGCGTCAAGGGGAAGAAACACGCGAACTGGTAAATAGGACGAGAGAAAGAGACTTGTGTTAATCGTTGCGAAAAGCCTCGCGTCCATTGGACAAAGAATGGTAAACTTATATCTCTCCTGTATCTCCCACGAGACAGCTATTTTTCTTTGATACAATAAAGAAGCGAGAAACGCGATATCATATCTATATGGGACCTTTCAGGCTCGGTCGACTAGGGTAGGAAACGAAAAAGGCGTTATTCAATTTTATTTATATAATTTGTATTTTTAGATTGTTTTTTAACGTATTGAAAGAGAAAAATGTATATTTATGAAGATCGCGGGCTGATTGATTTAGTCGGGAATTGTCCATGTTTGACAGGGCCTATCGTCGCGAACGGCCCATACGTATGTATATATATGGATACTTTTGTACCTTCGTAGCCGCGCCCGACCCGGAGGATACTTTGAAAAGTGTACTTAGCCCACCCGCGTGTTTCGACGCCCTCTCCTTGCGAAACTTTCGTCGTTTTACTAGAGGCGCGACAGTTTTTTCTTTGTTCTTCTTCGTTCTTTTCGCGAACGTTTTTTCGTCTCTCATTCCAAGATGCTACAATCTATAGGTATATATATATATATATAGTCAATTTCTACATCAAGAAGTGCCCTATTTTTCTGAGAAGGTTAGTCTGCCGTGCTTGCGACTCGCTCACTCATTCTCAGTCGTTCTTCCTCTTTCTCTCTCTTTTATTTCCTTCCGGGCAAGCCGCAGACCAGTTCCAGAGTTCACGGCATTACCTCTCTAGCGATTTCGAGGTGGAAAAAAAGGTATCGTGGGAGAAAGCTACTTAGCTGTCTGTTTCTCTTGGTCTCTCTCCGACTAAGAACCAGATGAGAGTGCGAGAGGTAGATAAAGAGAGAGAGAGAGAGAGAGAGAGAGAGAGAGAGAGAGAGAGAGAGAGAGAGAGAGAGAGAGAGAGGAAGAGGGAGAATGAGAAGGGGATGGTCTAGAGGTCGGGGGTAAAAGTCTTTTTCAACGTGTGCCTTAAAGACTCGCTAATTTCACTACTCGGAACTTCATATTCCGCTCGAACAGAGACCGAGTGGCTAGAAAAGTTTTCCAGAAATCCATTAACCCCTTCCTTCTGCAGGCTATATAGTCCTCGGGTCGGATGAACCGAGTTCTATATGTACACGGGGCATTTTATATCGAAGAGAGAGAGAGACAGAGAGAGAGAGAGAGAGAGATAGAGAGGTTTGCAGCCTTAAGGCATCGCTCGCGCGCCCCGTTTCGATAACCCAAGAACGCCGAGAGATCTGCAAGATCTTCGCGAGAGTGTACGGAGGAAAGATCTCCACCCCGGCGCGACCTTTCCAAGTAGAAGCTCTCTTCGTCGTTGTCGTCGTCCTCTTCATCGCCGTCGCTCGATCGTGGTTTTTCCACTACTCCCACACTCTCTGTCTCTCTCTCGCGATGCTACGAGATATCCTCTCTCGCTGTACCGCCGTCAGCGGTCCGTATCACCACCGTCGGGCCTCGACTATTATATTTTTCTACCACACACACACGTACCGAGATCTACGCAAACTACGAAAGAACCGATACTCTCAATACACTTTTTGCTTGCCCTTTTTCCTTATATCTTTCGCCCTCGCTGTACCGTACACTATTATTCTCGCCTCGGGTTATCAAGTTTCCGGATCTTCACGATACTTGACCGCGTACTTTTCTTGACTTTACCCTAGCTACGTGGGGGGTGTGTGTGTACGATCCCGTTGCAGTGTTTGCTATCGTTTGGAAATATCTTCGGCTCTTTTCCCTTTCTCTCTCGTTCGATCTCCCTTTCCACCTTTTCTTCTTCTCTCGCCCTCTTCCATTCTCTCTTTCGCCTAAAAAATATATTGCCATCTCTCTCCATCTTTATCGTCGTATTCACGTGCAAGCTCAGCATCGATCCGAAATTTTTATATGAGCCACCCTTGCACAGACACATACGCGCGATATAACGAAGAAATTATGTGCCCCTCGGTTGGATTAAGCAAAGTCACGCGCGGCTTGTGAATTACGCCCTCTACTGTAAGTATATATTGTATAATATATGTATTTTATATCTATCGCGCGCGTGTGTTAGTCGAAGCTTCGATACGAACTCGAGGCAACGCGAGAGGGGTGGGAATGTTATTCCATCGTCCCGAGGTATTCCCGACGATAAAGGAATCTTTGTGTACGGTCACGCGAAGATCGCAAAAATTATTTGCCCATGAGAAGATTTCCAGATCTCGAGAAATAGCCAGACGACAATCCCAGTCTCTCGACTATTTTTCGATAAATTTTTATCATTTTATACCTTTGTAAGGCTTCGTGCTGGGTCACATAAAAATACCCTACGTACTCGCGGATCTATACTTCGTAAATTTATAAAAGTGAAATATAAAATTGATTAAAAAAAAAAAGTTTCATATCGAAATATCGTTGGATCGGATTAAACACGGAGTTTCGTTTTTTTTATAATCTGTCGGAACGATTTTTATCCGGTCGACGAAGTGTTCGGGGTGGGGGGATGATCCACGATATGGGGTAAATTAGATTGTCGCAAGAGGGGTGTCTCTCCCTTTCTCCCCGATCTCTCTCGAGGGTGTCGCAAGTCCGGAGTTTGTGCTATACACGTTTCGCGACACCTCGGCTATAGCGGTCAATGCGGCGAGGAGCTTCGCTTCAGCCACCTCGGGAAATAGTTGGGGACTGGGTAGAAGTGAGAAGTGAGAGGAAGAAAGCCGAGGAGGAAGAGAACCGGTGCGGTAACGGGTATGGTACCTACTGCTGTTGCCGCTGCCTGCTACTGGGAGAATCGTCCCTTTTCCCGAAACACGTTGCGGCCTCTCGGTGAGCAGATAGCGTTGCTGCATATTTCATGGTGCACCGTAACGTAACGTAACGTAACGTACGCCCCGCATGGGAAATCCTAACATGGCCATACCGTTGCTGGTACACACACACACACACCAACTTCCGTGGGACGCGACCCTTACAGTAGAGAGCAACGGGCTTTCCTTCGTCTCTCCCATTCTCCGCCTATCTTCGAACACAGCTCCTTCTCGCTTTTTCTCTTCTCCCACCTCTCCACCACCTTCACGAACAATGTGTCACGAGGATTGTGTGCGTAGTCAACTATTTTCACGAACATCGATCGCCCTTACCCCCGCCCCTTTCTCCTCTTCTATCTCTCTCTCTCTCTCTCTCTCTCTATGCGCTAGAATTCTCAATTCTTCACCCTCATCGCCAATAAAATATTCACCATGCTCGACTACTTTTTTCTTCGTTTCCTTTTTTTTTCTCTTATTCTCTTCTTCATCTATATGTATGGGAAATGAAAAATGGAGCAAAGAATTACCAACCGTCATATACTGTGGGGTAGACGAGCCGGGGAGAATCGTACCTACGGTAGAACGATGGAAAATATTTTATCAACGATTTATATTTATTTTATCTTTCGTGAAAATTTTCATGAAAATCCTCTCATCCCTCGAAACGTCTTTTCGCGGGTACACAGCGTTTGGTTATTATTTACGGTTGAATAATGATACGAGTCGAGACACTTGTTTCGTGGCGCAATTTGACGACATTTCGAAGGGGTTAAAGAATTTCTAAACGTACATCGCGGCAACACGTAGCTCCCCTGTATCCAAAGAAGAGATACACACGCGTATACAAGACGCGATAAGAGCCAATGTGGAGAGCACAACTCCGTGTCTATAAATTAATTAGCCAAAGTCTCGGAGACTTAAAAGCCAAGCATACGCCAGGGGCTATGTGCGTCGCCTACGAGCTATCTAAATCTACATTAAGCCACCTACCCTTGTATATGTACCTTAGCACTCGAAATTTACAACGAGCATTCGTGCTCTTACCCAAGAAACCTGCTGCTGCTACTGCTGCTGGTTGGCCTGAAGAGCTTTCGCTGTATAGAGACCGCAGGGGATTTCGGAACCTCGCGAGAAAGATACCGAGCGAAAACGTGCGAGAGCCCCTTCCATGTGATAAGAGTCATAAAGTGTCTGTACATTTCGTACTTTCGGTTCATTTTTCGGCTTTTTCCGGGTCACTCGAGATTATCGCGAAAAATAAAAAAATTTAAAATCGTAACGAATTTTCGTTGACAGATTGTTCCATAAGATAAGAACCATAATGAATATTATAATAGGAAAAATATTTCGTTCAACGTTATACGGAAATAGATATGAGACTCTGGGTGCAAAAGGGGATTAAAAAGCGATATCGTTATCGTGCCGGTATAACCCGCTGGTACAGAACGTACGTGAAACGAGCGAGCAAATCGTCGTGGCAGCTTTCTACGCGGGTACAAGTGTTATCGTACTTTTGTCGAAATAGTAATTACGAATCGTATAAGGTAGCGAGCGATCGTGAGTGAAGAGACGTGGGGCAGGCAGGACGGGGAGGGCGGAGACTTTGAAGTTTATGTGCCAGTGATAAAGGAAAACGTACGCCGAACACTGGAATTTCCGAATAGTACTAACATAAGATAATTTTATGACGCTGCCAGTTGTCGTTTCGCCTTCCGGCTCTGAAATAATGCCTGCGCGGAGCTCGACACGCGAGATTGTGAAAGACTACGAGAGAAAGGGTGAAGGGAGGCTACGGATCTGTGCTCGTAGATTCTCATACACCTCATCTCTCGTAATATGCCAAATGACGGAAGTGTACAACTCACTATGCACACGTACATAGAATAGACGTTAGCAATACCATAAATGCGTATATATATGTGGGTGTGTGTGTGGGGGTGTGGGTGTGTGTGTGTCGTCATATAGTCACGTCATTCGAGAGGGCGATAACACATTTTACGGTAGGATACAATGGGACCGATATACTCGCTTAGAGTCGAACGCAACAGCATGGTGAGCAGTATGTGTATATACGTCTATAGACATTATAGTTATACCCTCGGTATTACCACGCGATATCAAGTCCAAAATGCGAACATGAAACCTTCTTTATATACCTCGTAAAGTTACGTCGAAGATTTTTTTTTCAGGAATAGAAAAGGGTCTAGTGCTTATATGGAGTCATGTGGGGGTAGAAAAATGTTTAAGGCTCACGTCGCTTTACACCGATATATCGATCATCGTGGAGGGATATAAAGAGAGAGAGAGAGAGATAGGTATCGAAGATGTTTTTTTCTTCGTCGAAATTCAACGAGTCTTCGGTTCCCTCGATCCCGGTAGCATTGTTCGGACGCTATGAAAACCGGACAATGGCGAGCTTAGCTCGGACAAGATATTCTAGGGAGTTCTCAAAGGTGTATATAGATATGTGAGAAGAAAATTCCGAGTAAAATGAGTCCTGTATGGAGAGAATGCTCCATGGGCCGTCGTAAAAAGGTTAAAGCTCGCAAGAGGTATATCGTACGCTTCCTCGGATGATCCTCTCGAATATGGAAAAACACGGGAAAATCGATGATCCGACTTTAAAAATCTGTGAATAATCGTTCAAAAATCGCAACACGGTATGGTAAAAACGCAAAATTTCAAGTTCCTATCGGTCTTCCGTTTGACCGATTTACTTGCAGTGTTTCGAAAACGTCAGGACACTAGACTGCCTTGTGGATTTCTTATCCAGCGAGGCCCATCAGGCACGCCCTATTAATGTTTGATTCGGTCCTGATAAAACGTCGGGCGTACCGATTAATTTTCTGCTCGGGAAGTTACATTAGACTCGTCGGAGAAGCAACACCAGGGGGCCAGGATCCCTCTTTTCTCATACGTGTACGAGGCATTTCGTTTCAATTCTATCTTTTGCAATATCCGAAATTTGGTGCATTAATTTTTATATCAACGTCTGATTTTCATGATTTTTGGGGGATTTGTTCGATGTAAAGAAATACATGAAAATGTTGCAAAGTTTGTCGATCGATGAAATAAACGTTAATCGATTTAACGTTAAATTCTCCATCCCTACATGTGTTTGTTGCACATACGGACGTAACGAGAACTACGTACATGGGGCTCGTACGTCGAGACCTCCTTGGCGAAGAGGTCGCACCCGCTTGGCTGTCTCCGGCTCACGGCTATGTATAAGATGAATAAGAACGCGGAAGGGTGGTTTGGGGTGTATATATATATATATAAATATATATCCACATACCGGCTTTTCGCACCGATACTCGCAAGCCTTTTCCCAGAAATAAATTTAAATATCGCTACCGTTCTTTGATATGTTAACGAGCTTCCTGCAGGACCCGCCGGTAATAGCTCCGTGCCAGCGAGAGATGGTCTACTGCGGGGGTCAAAGGCTGAAAATTCAACGAAATTTTCCGACGGTCCTTTTCTTTGTAATTTTCTTTCGTTTTTTCGTTTTCTTTTTTTGTTAACTCGTATCTCCCTTTTCTCTCGAGCGAGATGCTACCATTGTGCAAAAGTCGTTGCATAGGTAACTCGTACGCAATTTATTCTTCTTTTATTATTCGATCATTGCATTGAATTTCGTTGCCGTGTCAATATCTTTTTTTAATTTAACGCAACGTATCGACTTCTGAATAAAAAATGGAAGAAAGCACCAACATTCGTTTCGTCTCGATTATTCATTGCTGAATCAAGAATGAAATCGATACGTCGATATTCGTTGTAACGTGTTCAAATTATCGATAATTATTTATTGGAAAATTATATGAAATAATTTTTCCATCGTTTGTCAGATTTGTCATCATTAAAATTCGAACGAAGAGTCCTTGAACCGATATCTTTAAATTTGTAACTCGGCTAATTTTTCACGCGTAGCACACGATGTGCATAACATATGCCATGTACCCATATCGTCGAGAACTTATATTATTTTTGTTAGAGGGTGGGGGAGGGGGCGCATTTCACCTGTCGTGAAATATGCAAATGCTCGGAGCGTCGAGGCATGCCAACTCCTGTACGTTTCGCCTAGACATTCCCATTGTACCTCCGCCGTTTCTTTCAGGTTTAACTTTTTTGTTACGAGTTATTCGCCTTTTTTTTAACTTTTTCTCGAATATTAATAGCCGCACAGCCTCTCGCGACGGCAACCCGTCTGCTCTCGCACTCGGGAGGACGGTCTGTCCTCCTCGGTTGAGCGGGCGTTTCCTTATTTGAGAAAAAAAAATCACCGCTCTACATCAAAGTAAAATTTTTCATTTTCATCTTGTCTTAATTTTCATCATTTTATTACTGCGAGCTTCATTATTCGAGCTATGTTATTTCCCGAAATTTTATTCGCGAAAATAATCGCGAAGCTTTTTTTGTTGCAACATTGAATGAACGTAATGATTAGCGAGCTTTTTTTCCATGTGGACAAAAATAATTATAAATATCGACCTCGCGCCCGTTTATTTCGAATTCCACAAAAAGACTCGGAGATAAAAATTGACAGTTGGTAAAATTGGAGAGATAATGTCTGGCGAAAAAAAATAACCCGTCAAATCGGATTATATATTGCACGGTGCATCGGTCGCGTTCTCTGCCACATTCGCGTATCCACAAAAAGATACGTAAACGAGCCCGGAACATTGCGGATGAACCGTACGAATGCACATCGTATGATATATCGATGATGGCCGCTTATTTTTTTCGCTTTCAAAACGAGAACGGGCGTTTTTTGTTTTATAGGCTCTTTCTCTTACTCTCGGTTATGATAAAAAAATATATATATTCCGGAGCGAATGATGATAATAATGGCCGGGACGACTCGATGAATAGTGGATAACTTGGATACAGACGCGAGGAGGGAAAACTCTTCTCTCTCGTAGCGAGAACGCTCGAGACCGGGACGGTGAGAAGCACGGCATAATATTCAAATGAAGACATTAGAATGGAGAGAGTGTCGTGCGCGACCATGATAGCCCGAGACCTTCGAGTCTCAGATGCAAGCCTACTCTGTCTCTCTCTCTCTCTCTCTCTCTCTCTCTTTCACCCCTTTTCCTCAAAATATATATTCAACGACAGAGACGAAAGTCGTTACCGCATCAATTCGAATAACGTACACGCCTATCGTAGTTACTTTTTATTAAATGTAATAAATGCAATTGGAAATTCAAAATGAAAATCCCTTTGTGTCGCGTCGTCGTACGGCGAGTGTGTCATCCGATAGGAGCAGAATTCGTATGGTGAATTATTTCAAACCATTGCCGATCCAGGAATAATTCATCCCGACCGAATAAAATAAAACCACAATTATTTCACGTCACTTTGAACTCGTATTTTGTTTCTTCGAATATAGATTAACGGGTTTTTAAAAAAAAATTATCGATCATTGTACCACCGGGAAATTATTTTCAACGAGTCCGTATAGCAACGCTCGAATCTACTATCATTCGCAATCGCAATTTCGCCATCACCTCGTGACAAGAGCGATAAAAATAAAATATGTTGCATAAACAAGCCTATACGCAAACATCGATATCTCCCTATCTGTAATGCAATCGCTTTACCGGCCAGGCTCGGCCCGACGCACCCCCACCCCCTCCCATTCCGTTTTCAATTTTGTACCGTAACTCTCGTTTTGATTCCGCACGCACGGAATACGTGTACACCCGCGGACCCGTATAACTCCGGGACCCGTGAGAGCCTCTAGCTCGTTTCCAACGAATTCGATTTCACAACGCGACCGCTTATGATACGTACACACGGTTCGACGATTCGATACCCATTAGCAGTGCTCGCGCGTTAAAAATTGAACAGCCATCGAACGATCCGGCGGTCTAACCGCGTATATTTTATTAAACTGTCTCTCTCTCTCTCTCTCCCTCGACATGCAACATTTTACGGAATCCCGGCTGTATATATAAATAACAACGTACTGTGTTTTTACATCGAGTATCATCGTGATACCTCGACCTCTATTTAAAACGAAATACAATACCGAATGGAACATAATTTCTCCAACGGCAAACTCGATTTTATTAATTACAATAAACTTCACTCGATTTTAATCAAAATAATTATTAATTTTTGATTACATCGAAATAATTCTGAGGTAATTAAATTGTCGTAGTCGAATAACCTTTCCAGGGTGTATTATTTGTTTATTTATAAATATCATTTCATGCTGTACGTCACGCACTTTTGAGGAAAAAGACCGATCATCTCTCCCGAGGCCCAAGTTGTAAGTGTCTCGCTATATCTAGGACAAGAACTTTATCCCACTTTTACAACGAGAAACGAAGCGAGAGAGAAAGAGAGAGAGAGAGAGAGAGATAGTACGAGGGTGAGAGAACAAGAGGGTGCGTAGAGACGATCTTTTGAATTTTTTAAATCCCTCTACGTCATGAGAACGAGCACAAAAGTTCAACGCTATAGATATAAACGAGGAACAATTTTCGCGTAAAGCGAGAGACACGAGGGGGTTGACGCACGAGCGATTTGACAACTCGAAAAACGCGTTGTACGTTTTCTCGAGTCGAGAGAGCGCGAGAGGAGAGTGAGACACTCATCGTTTGGCCGGAACATTAGGAATGAAACTGTGACATTTTTTATTCTCACGTGGACGAACAAGTCCCAGAGCAATTGTTTTTTTTTTCGTCTTCATGTTTTCTTTATTTTCTTTCTTTCTCCGGTGGCACGAGGGAAGAGCAACGACGAGCGACCGAGTTGATTCCTTTATCCAAAACGCACGTCACGCGCGAGTACTCTTCCCTTCTTTTTCCCTCTGCTTCGCTACGATACGAACGTGCGGATCTTTTATCACATGTTTCACCTCTTGCTGTACGAAACGAGAGTGTTTCTTTCTTCTTATCCCGAGTAGTAGATACGGAGCTCACAAAGCGCGTATACCTACGTGTATAAAGGAGTGTCGAGACTCTACAGCTTGATATTCCGCGAGATAGCAAAAGAGAGCAGAGAGAGTGAGATAGCGGGGCAAGAGCGTTTCGATAAAATACGAGGGCTCGATTGCGTCGGACATTCGGAAGGCAAGAAGGCACAAGAGATATAGTATATAAGGATGAGAAAAACGCGAGCGGAAGACTCGAGATGAGCTCGTCTATGGGTCGTTCCATGTCAATTCGAACAATTGTTACAATATTCATATTTTAACATAATTCCTACAAACTTTGCTCGACAGTCTGAGAGATTAGGCCCAACTCGCAAAAGCGTACCTCTATGAAAACTTTTTTGACAAATAACGCTCGTATATCTTGGCGTTAACCTGGAAAAAATAAATTAATTCCATTCGATAAAAACTAAAAAGCCAATTATTTTCAACGATGGAATTAAAATCTGATAAGAATAAAGATAAAATTTAAAGATCGTAATTTTACTCGCGTTGGCACGGAACGACCCATGGATATGTATTATATAGGGCGATACGAGAGCAGGAAAGGGTGATCCCGAGGTGCTCCGGGTGAAATTGGTGTAGGCCTTCCGAGCCATTGCTCACGGCGGATGTTGAAATACGGTCTCCTTGCCGTTCGGACAGTAAACTCAACGGGAGTTACGGAGCCTCCCTCCCTGCTCTCCCTTGTGGCAGTAAACGCGATCCCGTCCAAGACGTAGACACACGTCACAGGGAGAGGCTGCTCGTAAACCTCGTGGTTGTTAATGAAATAATTAAACAGCCACTGTGCGCAGCGATACGTCTTACCACATAGGTGTTGGAATATTCTCTCTCCCTCGCTCTACCTCTCCACCATCCCTTATGTATCCTATTCTCAGCTGGTTCTATACTGCATACGCGATGTTATCACCTTCCCAATTGGGCATTACCGACTCTGTTGAGGATTTACCATGGATCAAGGAGCTCTCGCCCTTTTTTGTTCGCAATTTATCGAATCTCGAGAAACACGATACTCGATACTTCGAGAGTGGATATTCGACGTACGGAGGCTCACGGGGATGTTGCCAAGAATCTTGACTCAACGTGCTCGAAGAGCTAGAATATCTTATACGGTAGAAAGACTCGAAGCTTTCCTATAGAGCTCACGCTCGTTGTGTTTCAGGCTTTAAGTGGATCATTTTCATGAAATATTTACGACGAGAAAGATATATTTTTTATTCGATTAAATTGTCGGAGAATGAGGGGTGCATTAATAAAATTATTTTGACTAAATCAATACTCACGATACATTTATGTTTTATTTTTTACAGTTTGGACAGGGATCAACCTTTCACGTTCCAACTTGGCGTTGGACAAGTGATCAAGGGCTGGGATCAGGGTCTCGTCGACATGTGCGTCGGTGAGAAGAGAAAATTGACAATTCCACCTGAGCTTGGATATGGCAATCGTGGAGCAGGAAATGTAATTCCCGCAGGTGAGTTATCGAACGACGAAAATCTATTCTCTACGAGTACGAAAAACTTTAAGAATGTCATTAGATTTCGAAACAGTATATTTTTTATTAAATCACTAAAAATCAAATTCCGACGACAGTCGCGACTGGACGATCTTCTTTTTGTCCGTGAGAAACTGCCGTAGTTCCTTCTACCCTTGAGGGTGTCTAGACGATGTCGAGAGATATGCTAGAGTCCATCGAAACGAACCAATTAACGACGGGTTTGCCGAGAATAACGATCGGCCAATCTGGCAATTGCGAATTCCCTACCGCAATTTTTGCCACAATCTCACTTCCCCTATATCTCGAAAATATAGCTTCTGCCGGATCTATATACGTATATACCTCGCGTGCCTCAAGAAAATTGAGGGTTGTACACGATTAGAGGGTATCGCAAGAACAATTGGATCTGTGCCACGTTAACTACGCGATGCTCCACTCGTTCCACAATTTCCCTTTCTCTCACACGGAGTACCTACAGCTGAGAGATCATCCCTTTTGAAATTACCCGCGAGACCGATTTTCATACGGCGTAGTACCGCCTAACGCAAGAGAGGACACAAAGGACAAAAGGGGATAGTTACGCCATACGCAAAATCGAAGTCAAAAATGCAATTGGACAGAATTCCGATAAAAAGCAACGACGGAACACCAACGACCATTAAATTGAATGACATGCTTCCATTATATACATACATAGACTAAAATATGTGTGTGTGTGTGTGCGTTACGTCACACAGGACATTTTCTAGTATAGGAACCCGACGACCTATCGCGCCTATTCCTCTATGTTCTATATATATATACATAAACGTGCGGATAGCTATATCGTTACATATACATATGGAGCAAGTAGAAACATAGGGAAAACGGCTTCCCAATCGCGGGGGACCTGGTGATCCTTGTCCAATTTCCATATGACCATCTGTTCGATCTATATGTATATCAATATATATATATACATAACGCTTGTCGTTTCCACGTGACGTTTCAACGAGAGTCCCCTCTATGCACTGCATCCTCACCCCCTACCCTTTTCTGTTTCCAACACCTCTCTAGACCATACTATCTCAAACTATCTATATGTGTGACGAAGCCTGGGAAATTCCGTGTTATACGTGTAGCGAAAACGTAGCGAGAACGAAGAGAGAGTGCATGCGATAGAGAGAGAGAGAGAGAGAGGGAATGAGAACCAGTCGATATCAATTTCACTCGTTCAAACAGCGAATAATTAAGCACCATATTTCATTAGCGGCCGTTTAATCGCAGCCGGGACCATCTATAATTAATGCGCGCACTGTCGTGGCCGCAGTTCGTTAGCCCTCCGGACGTTGTTATACCTCCCTCGAACTATATACGTACCTCCCCTTTTCTCTCTCTCTTCACCACCACCCTTTGGACATCGATATTTCTACTTTCAACGCTAAAGCTTCCAAATCAATAATTTCACGTGTACGATACGTGTATCTCTATATATACATTCAGAGAAAAGTCAGGATTCGAACACGCGATCATCGCGTTTGACCTCTTCGCCCTTTCTCTTCGCCTATTTTCTAAACTTACCTTTAGAGAGGATACGTTATCCGGATACGTATATGTCGAAAATTTCTTGAGGATCGATACAAAGGCCTGAAAATTGCCGGTATTTCTGGCGCACTGGAATGTCAGCTGAGAAAGGTAGCGCCGAGATGACTCGGTATGTCTATTTTGGTTAAGGACAACGTTTTCTGAGGAGAACATTTTCTACGTGTATTAAATAATATATATATATGAGTATGTGTGTATAACAATGATAGATATTGCAAATATAGCGACGAGGACACGCGGAATTGAATTTATTTGTCATATAGCGATATATGTGCATAGTAACATTGGAGAATATCGGGAAAGGTGCATAGGAGAGGAGTTAGAGAATAGAGAGTCGTGGTGACCAGCGACGACGATCGGTTCTCGTCGTATCGGATATATTGAATTTTTATCGGTTTTTTGGCCAATCAGTCTGTTCACGAGTGTGCGTGTTAGTCGGGTCTAGACCACTCGGCACTATGAATTTTTACCACGACCCGCCCGCCTAATACTAACTCTTTCGCGCTGGCTACTGTCTCGGTTTTTCCAATCGGAGAGAACGGCACGGTGGGAGAATTTTTTCGATCATTGGTTTTTCAAGCTGTCGAGATTCGCCGACGTTTGTTCCATCTCGTCGTGAAATTTCAATTCTTCCTTTCGTCTATTTTCTAATTTCTTTTCCACGGAACAATTTTTTTAAATGCAATGAGAAGGTTTATGTTTTTTTTTATTCGAACACTCAATTCGAGGTAACTAAATATGTTTTTTGTTTTTGTTTCTATTTTGGAAATACAGGAGCGACTCTACTCTTCGACGTGGAGCTCATCAACATTAGCGACTCGGCGCCAACGGCCAACGTTTTCAAAGAAATCGACGCTGACAAAGACAATATGCTGTCCCGCGAGGAGGTGAGGACAATGGCAAGATATCTCTTTTTTTTCATTTCATTATTCAGGACGTCTCGGTGTTGGTAATTCACGGACGACTGTTGATCTTTAATACCTCGAGAGTATGCGTGAGGAAAAAATACGTTTTTTTGTTCGAGTGTTATCATGGTTAAATTCGAATTAAACGATCGTCGTCGAAAGATAAAAATTCTCAATTTATCAGCATTTTTTTTGTTCTTTTCTGTCTTAGGTGAGCGAATATCTGAGAAGACAGATGTTAGAGGCCGAGGAATCGAACGCAGGGGAGAACGAGGACGTGAAAAAAATGTTGGCCGACAATGACAAACTCGTGGAGGAAATATTCCAGCACGAGGACACGGACAAAAACGGTTTTATATCGCACGACGAGTTTAGCGGTCCAAAACACGACGAATTGTGAGTTGGGCGACTCAATGGTTCGGTCTTCCAAGCCGCGGATGGGATTTACGACCCCGTGAGCGTGTCACCAGCGCCCTCTACATTCTCCCTTTATCCTGTACTACCCCCTCGCGAGCATCGACCGAACTGAAACATCGAGTTTTCTCAGAGTTTCGACCTTCGACCATCGCTCAATGACATCAGCGCGTATCTCCTATCTCTCTAACGGACCTTTTTTCTGCGTCCGTTGGGATAAAAAAATCTCTCGTAAAGTTGATGCACTCGTGTGGGAAATGGGGAGAAACGTAAAAAAAGAAAACGGCTGATGGGAGAGAAAAAACGCGATGGATTTTTGTGTACGCTGAGAAAAGGAATTTCAACGTCACTCAGTGAGGCCAAAAAGTCTTCGAAAGTGAGTTTCGTCGAGTTTTAAACGCGACACCCGAGAACAACGCACACACGAGGGCACCGAAAGCACTTCATATCGCTCTAGTTAATAAAAACTAAAAGAAAAAAGTAAAAAAAAATACGACGAACCGCTTAAATACCCGAGAGAAAGTGATTTTTTTTTATACATAAATGCGAAATTGCGATTTCTCGAGTAATTTTCTATTTTATATGTCCATTCTCTCCGATCAAGCCCTTTGATTTTCAATCGATATTCTAGAATTTCCGTTCGTTCGCTCAAGCTTGAATGTCCGCGACTGTACTTAAGCCGTTCAACCCCGACTCCCCCTTTTCCCCGAACCAATGGCATTTTTCAGAAAAAATCATCTCTATAATCATCTGTGGAGTGACGAAAAAGAGTAAAAAAAAAGAACAATGAACCCATTATAAAGAAAAAGAGAAACGCACGAAAGTGAATGAAGACAGTGAATGGAGAACGTTCTCGTCGCTATCATTATTATCGATAAACTGATACGTTTTATTACTACATTATATTGTATGTTGTTAAAGCTGGACGACGGTTAATAATAAATCATGTGTTTCGAACACAATTTGTTAATAAATTTTCGTGTTGGTTTGATTTTCTTTTAAAAAAAAACCACCCTACCTTGTATACATTTTTCAGTTGGAAAATGCTGGGTTTCGGAGACATCCAGGACGATAAAGGATCATCGTATTCGTATCTATTTATGTATTCATCGTTTATTTCATGAAAACATTCTCACAGTTTACGCGTACATAGTTATTCGATTTCTCGATTTAATTTTTTTCGTTACGTGATAATGAAAACACTGCTTCTAGGATTTTTGTTTGCTTAGATCTCTTCTTTAATCTAATATCCGAAGGCTCGTTGCAATAAGGCAGACTGGACGATTGCTTTTTCTCTAATCTCTAAGGCTTTTGAACACGTATAGCAAATCTACGCGAATTTTAAAATTCAAATCTTTTAACGATTATTTTTAATAGCCAACTCTCAACGACTCGGAGAGAAATTTATAATCGGAGTGATGATTCGAACGTCGCGATAATTCGCGCGATTTTTAATCTTATTTTGTCCAAGATGTAATTCTATAATTTTAGTCCTCAATTTCTCGAATTATCACAGCGTAGATTAAAAATCGTTACTTTTATCGGAAAATCGATCGTTCGATTCGCATTGAAAAAATTTAATTTGCGAATAAGACTTTCAGAAACTTTTCTCTGAATCGTTAAATTGAATGGACTCGATCGAAAGACCGTGAGTCCTAAGATCGTTAAAAGTAGACGCGATCGATAAATTTAAGAAATCACAAAGTGCGAATGCAATTTCCAGTTGATCGTTTCTAACACACAACGTGCTTTCAAGTCACTAGCCAGAATACTTCACGTTGAACTCACGTTCGCAATCGATCGAATCTATCGTAACTCCATTGAATCGACACTAACAAAAAAAAAATAACTTCCAACTTTCTCCCCTGCAAATTATCGTGTACCCTTTGTTTTTATTCTTTTCTCTTTTATATCGCTAGTAGATCCGGGCAAGTTTATCACAGTTAGTAGCCCTTGATGTATGCGGCAATGTGTTTCTTCTCCTCTTCCGAGAGTCCGTTCTTCAGCGTTCTTCGCACTGCAACAATATTCTTTATGTTCACACAGATAAAGGGCTATTTCGTCGGAGCCAGGGATAACTTTTCTCTCGTGCAGCAGGCTTCAAGCGGATGGTCGTGTAGTGTTGGATCGTGAGTGAAGACGATGAAGACAAACATTCTTTTTCAGACTCGCAAAATTACGTGCGAGTTGTGAAGACTTGGTTGACAAAAGACAACAAGGAACTTCGTTCACGGGTTTTGTGGATGTTTTTTTATTTCACCATGTTCAAAAGGAATAAGCACAGGATCATGCGTAATCGATCAAGCACAAGTTTGTTAACGCGCTCGGATCACCAACAAATTTACGTTATTCCATTTGACTTTTACACGTGTGCGTGGAATTTAACAAAACTTTTTATGACTTTTTCAATTTTCGTCAATATATTTAAAACGCTCTTGTGTGCTTAACTTGAAATGCAAATCCGGAACAACAGCCGGTGGCTTCGGTTAGTACACGCGAGATCCGGCCAAATTTCCGACAAGGCATGTAAAATTATTCAGAGTTAGTTGAGCGAGACAGTCTCATGCTCGCGCGTCGATTCGCGTAGATCCTGAACAGTGAGAGTGAGACAGATAAAGCAAACCAGCCGAGGAATCAACTCGACAAGGATCTGTGCTAATTTTCAGATTACCTCTTCATGCATATATACACGTGAATCTCGCGGGAAGCCCGCTTCAGGCCGTGGGAGCGAAATTCCCATTGAGGAAAGGGATGTGCTATTATTGTGGAATTAGTTGAAATATTAATTGATCCAATCAATTTGAGAATGGATTAGAAGCATTGTTGAAAAAAAAACGATCGTTAAATAACGATTGCTACACAAACTGAAAAGGTTGATCGAAAAATTCGATCGAAAAATTATTAATTAAAAGCGAAACCTTTTCGTAGAAACTAAAAGCCACTACAAAACGTATTTTCATGAGTTATAATTCCATTGAGAATTGTTGCAATCACTGTCTCACAAGAAAATGTGTTATTAACGGATGAGAGAGAAGTAGAAACGAGGATGAGCGAATTTGTCGCTCTTCCAGCGAACAAAGTTTCGTCTCATCGTTCATTTCAGTCCGGGAGATACAAACCCCTGAGAATGTCTCTTTCGAGAAGAACGGAGACGACGGGAAAATGTCGACTGAGATCTTCATCCTAGCAAGCCATTCGGGCAGAATCGTAGACCGTACGTGCGACGAGTGAGCTCACACACTATTTGTCTGTTTTCGGGAGTCACCCTTGAAATCTCTTATTGTTAGTTCCTCGTCATTCCGCCTTGCATTCTTCATGCACGTCGCGCACGCGTTCCCGATATCCTGTGTCAAGTTTTCGCGCGTGTCTACTTCCCCTAACTACTTTCTAACTGTTTTACGAGGTCTCGGTATGCAAAATTGTGTATGCCAGTGAGAAACTTCCGTAGTTTCGATAAACGAGTCTTATAACAGTCGTCGTGTGGCAATTTCAAAGGCAAAACTTGATGACTCGTCAGGCTCTTAACGACACTATTTTCTTCCTGAGCTTGTTTAATTGTAAAGAAATAACCTTTTTTTGTACAATCTAATCCGAAGAAGTCTGAAATTGAACTTGAACTTTATTGTACGATCACGACGTTTCCCTGCGCGCGCCTTATTCTTCTCGTGGCGAAAACGTGGAATTCTTTGATCGTAAAAAACGCACGAGTCTGTTGGGAGATACGAAAGAACGAATGTATTTAAATGTTAATTTTCGTACCGGGATTAACTTCTTCGGAGGATTTAGTCGAAAAGTCCATAAGGTTTCGAGAACCTTTGTAGCTTTGTGTTGGAAGTTTGGTGATGCGCAAAGAGATACTGCTAGGGTAGCGGAGAACGAGCTTTTCCCGTTACAACTTTTCGCGAGTACTTACGATGTTCGCATCTTATTTCTACGCGAACGCGATTAATCCAATTTATCGAGGGGGAGAACAACCTCTCGTCGGAAAATGTGCGACTTTTTGCTAATTTTTCAAAAGGCGTCTCGAGCTCCCCTTTAATCTTCGAAAATGAGTTAAATCCGCACAAATTAACGAATATACAACGAGATAAAGAATCGTATTAAACGAGAAACGTTATTCGATTCTCCAACTGTGTTTATATATATTTTTTTTAACTTTGATTTCTAAATTAGAATTTTCTTTCGAGAGGATCTAGCACTGCGCGATTATTTGATGGATAGCTTCTTTGTACCGATAGACAGAGACACGTTGAAATGTCCGATCGTCAACGAGGCAAAATACAATCGATAAAGCATCGATTTAGCGCGTGTCTCCGTAACGCGAGGCTTTGCCGATAAATTATTCGGGGAATGACACGGTTGGGGATTCGGCCAGAATCGCTCTCTGTACCAGCCAGTAGATATAGAGAATCGTTACTAGCCAGCTCTTCCCGATACTCTTGCAGTTCCGCGCACTGTTATTACAATAATCCTATATCTGTATCTCCGCGCGCATACACATTTCGCGGATAATGCAGCTATCTCCTACCTCTACTCGCGCAATAGCTCATTTCAGTACTTGAGATGACCGATTATACAGAACGAACCGCGAAACCGAGACCGGGCTTGCCACATTTGTCACACGCTCGTGGAGAGCTCCACGGGGCGTATAATATCTACTAGTATTCACGATTAGACACGAGCGTATCGGAAATGTAAAGGGGAAATTGCAAAGAACAGCCGTGTACGGAATAAGAAAAACAGAGCATGCAGTCACAAAAGGGAAAACGTTCGTGATAAAGATGCCAAGCACGCGTGCAAGATTATCAAGAGAGAGAAAAAAAAAGCACCGAACCTTCGTTTTTTGCTATTTTTTTATCATCGTGTGTGTTTGGGGCGCGTGAAAACACGATCACGTTTGAGAGAATGTCGCGACCCCTTCACGGTTGATACCCTTCCGGCGTGGTGTTGTTCTCCCGGGTACGAGATCGTTTCACTGTCGAACAAAAAAATCCCAACGCGCGGGAGGCTGAGAGACTCCGGTGGAAAGAAACAAGAGGAAGTACCAAAATCGTAGTTATGAAATTTTAAGAACCATCACCACACCCTTTGCCAACGTCACCTTTCTTTAGCCGATCTCTATCATAAGCTCGTTCTTTTTTTTTTTAGTCGTAATATTAAATTATTGAGAATGACAAGGTCCAGTGCAGAAATGTAATTTGTAAATATTTCGACCGATCGAGAGTCTTTCGTTTTTGTTGAAATATTATTAATTCGAGTGTTGGGACGAGCCACGCCCGAGGGTAATCCAACGTCGCATACTGTGAAAGACGGACAGGGAGAGAGAGAGCGAGAGAGAGAGAGAGAGAGAGAACGAGAGGGATTATTGTACTCCGGAGACTAATCAATAATTCAGTACGGAAATACGTCGAAAGGATCGATCGGCTCACGTGGCTTCTCTCACACCGTCGCTCTCAGTCGTGTCCAAGAGGATTAAGATGAGAGACGCGTGTCAGGACTCCGAAGCCAGGATTATTTTATACGTGGTGGACCGAGCCTCGATTGAGAATAAAAATAAAAACGTTTTTGTTGTTTTTATATCAATGAAAATAAAATGAAACGACAACAGTCCTAATACCAAGCGTGTCCAATATTTTGAGATACAGCCGTACGTACCAAGCCCGGATAGTCAAAGCTCAGGGACATTCAGCAGAGAAGATTGAAAATCCGTACAGAGTACGGAATATCGAGGACTTTCCGCGATTTCCCCGGTGATTCTCTCCCGTCTCCCTTAATCCGCTATTCGTCCGACAAAATACGAATTCGCAAATTCTCGACATATTCATCGCCAGTATTTCGTTACGTTTTACAAATTTATTTTATATAACCGCTATTTCCGGTTGGTCTCCGAAAAAAAAATGACAAAGAACAAGCAAAGCGTTAATCATTATTGTACCACGACGTCGACAGATATCCGATTGAATTCGATGGAATACTATTCATCGCGTTTTCTATTCTTCGTTTCATTTCTCACGGATGTATCTCTCCGGCTCGTCTTCGTCTCTCGTCCCAAATCCGTTCTATCTTGCCGAACTACCTCCCCCTTCTCCCTCCGACGAGTTCATCCTACTCTGTGAAAATTCTCGACGTTGCGAGAAAATCAATTTCCGAAAGCCATCGGGATAAAAAAATAAGAGATAACGGACTACCCCTCGAGCCGATTTTACAACCCGTGCAAGACCTTCGATCCCATGCCCGAGGTGTACAAGTAAAATAGAGAAAAAATAATGCGCAATGGGAATTTACTACTCGTGAAAGGAAAAATGTCCGCGAGGATTTAGATCCACCGTTGCTGGAGATGTAGCGAAATGTTTTCTTTCTCAAAGAAATATAAGTCACGAACCCTTGGACAACCGAGAAAAATTGAGACGAATGTCGTTGAGTGTGTACTGTTTTTTTTTTTCGTTCTTGTTTTTTGTTGAGTTTCTTAATCGATTGTCGTGATAATATTGTGCGGTCGGGTTGCGTGCAGGGTGCGGGGATCGCACTTACAAGACTTACGGTCGGCGTGTCTCGTCCTCTTGCGTTCACGCGGCGTTGTTCTCGTCGCCGGTGTTTTCGTCGCCGTTTTAACGAGAGACTCGAGCAACTCGTCGTCACCATCTGTCACGTTACCGTTGCTTCTCTCGTCCCGTATTATCGGACCCAATGCGGTACGTCCTGTAGAGAAGTAAAAAAAAAAATTAGAAAAAAGTATGCCTAACGCGTCGTTTTAATTTTGAGGGAAAAAAAAGAACACCGTAACATTTCCCTTCCCTCCTCGCATTCTTTATTCACCGTCAACAACGTCAATACGTTCAGCTTGTATCGAACACGTACGGCACATAAACAGAAAGACCTCTAGGCGACTTATCGAAAGGGTGAAGGCCATCGAACTCGCCGAGTCTCATGAATCGTCACGTGACACGGTCGAAGAAACGATAAATAAAACAAGCTCTATGAGGGAAAAAAAAATAAAAAATCCGAAACTACCCCAAATAGCGCGGACTCCATTCGTTGCAGGTTGTCGACTGAGTTATTGCAAAATAAAGAGGATAAACTGGGTCAAAAGGAGACGTCGGTGTGAAAAGGCTGGCGAAAATCGTCTCTCGCAATTGTGCGCGACCCTCGAGCACGATTTAAGGTACCTCCGGGTGACAGCTAAGATATGTGTACAAACGAAAACGGCAACTGTCAACGTACACGTACGAATGTGTCTTCTGTCTCGTTTTCACCATACACGTATAATATAGTCCCCTATGTGTGTTTGTGTCAACGTTTACGTATGTGTTACATACGTACAAAGGCGACGAGTTGCCAGAGAACGCGCGAGGCTGTTTTACGTCCTTCCAATGGATATATACACGAGGAATAAAGGAAAGCACAAGTTATTGCGGGGGTAGCGAGCCGACGTAACTGCTCGCGCTAAGTTTTACGATGCACGGTGTCGTTGGGGTGAGTTCCCTTTGCCCATTGTGCGCGATGCGGTTGCGCGATTCTACTTGTTGGCCCGAGGTCTTACGGTTGTGACGGTAGCTCGTGATGTGACCGATGTCAGCTTTATTCTGCGTGGAATTAAAAAAGAAAAGTAAAAAAAAAAAAAGGAAATCTTCTTTCCCTCGACCGGAAGAGAGTTTCGCCTTGACGGCCCCGATACGTCTTCGTATCATCCTTTCCTTCCTTCTTCGTCCTCTATCTTAGACTTCTTTGCCTTCTTCCCTTGCACAGTACGCGGTAAGTCGACGCGCCGGAACTCCCCTGTGGCGTATCATATTTCGTCTCCGTCGCTCGATCCTCAGCCCGTCCGACGATTACCATGAGACGAGAGATGGGAAACTGGGAGAACCGCGACGAGACGCCAAGAGACTCTCTCTCTCTCTCTCTCTATGTTTTGCGTTTTACTCTTTGTGACCCAACATGAACTCCGATTACTCCGTAAGACGAAGAGAAGTATGCTTGGAATTTTGTGTATGGAATATTTCATTCATTTTTCGAGTAATGAGAATTTTAATATTGCTCATAGTTCCTATACGTACACGTAGGAATTTTCTTTTTTCTATTCTATTCCAATTACGTTGAACACAATTTTATCTAGAGGACGAATAATAAAATAGAGTCTAGACAGTCGGGTGTCATAGTTCACGGTGAGACGGACGCGAAACGTTCACACGAAACGCTTATCGCAAATTTCACGTCACGAGTTAAAGTCTCGCTCGGGTAAATTGCCCGATTGATACGATACTTAACCGCGTGTGCGAGAAGCAATATATATCTCGCTACCTTAAGCGTATATATAAATATAAGTCTTGGGATTTGAAAAGCGCATTTTTCTCAAATCTCGCGCGTTATATACGAGGCCGAGTGAGCCAACGGTCTTTGATAACCGAGAGCCTAGAGAAATCCGACTTTTATGTCCATCTCTTTCCATCCAGGAAAGCCCAACGTTTTCTTACGGTGAAATCGAGTCTACCGCCGATCGGCGAAACACGAAAAACGTTCTCCTTTCTTAAGCGTATTTTCATTCATCCCCGACAACTTATACTCCCAAGCGCCGGCAAGATTCATTCTTGCCAGCGGGCTTTTTTATCCAACATCGCGATTCTTTCGAAGTAGCCGAGGAGTATAACGCATGAATAAGCAGCTGTAGAACGAGTGAATAAGAGATAGCGAAGGACTCACCGTCTTTGCGCTGTCTTCTCCATGGCAGAGTTCCGTGCAAACTCTCGACATCGGAAATGTCGCTACCGAGAAGCTGACGAAGTTCAGCGTCAGCCCGGTCTTCCTTCGTGCGGAATTTACCCACCTGGAAGAATAAAGGGGGACAAAGAAATGATGAGAGGATGCCGAAATGAAGAAGAACGAGAAGAGACGGGTAAAAGGAGAAAAAAAATTACGACGTCCTCGGGGGGTCTTCTCTCGAGACTCGAGAAGAGAGTGAAAAAAAATGTATGGGCATTTATATACGTATAGTTATCGACTACGAGAAAGACGAACCTCGGTAATCATTTTTCCTCTCGTCTTGTTTCTCTCTCTGTGATTGGCCTTTTTCTCCAGTTGCTGAATAACTCGTTCCCTCGTTGTTCTATACTCGAGGGCAAATTCCGAGACTATCCTCGAGAATTCGTTTGGTTTTGTGTCCTGTACACGATGTAGGGGTATACCGAGCCACAGAATAAATTTGTGAAAACGATTTATAATACGTCGATGAACGATACCCAGTACGATTATCCTCTCCGCGCAGTCGGCCAGAAAATCGGACATTCTGCGAAACGAGAAAGAAGAAATTAACTAACATCCGATACCCTTGGTCTCCCTTTCTCTCTCTCTCTTTCTCTCTTTTCCACGCGCCATTTTCTTCACTCCGCGTCTCGGTTCATCCACCCGGCGGCCCAACCAATTTTACCTTTCCCCTTTCGAAACGGATAAGATTAAGGACGAGAGAGAAGAAGAGGAAGAAACGAACGGTAGAAGGCGAAGGTCAATGTATACGAGGAAAGAAACAAAATAGAAGGAAAATAAGAAAAATCCGCGGGGCAAAAGAAAACGACGGGGGAGCGAAAGAGAGAAGGGAGAGTTTGGAGTAATTAATGGAGGGTCTCTTGGTCCCGAGCCAACTTCTCCGAGGAGAAAGCTTCGCGAATTTATTGGACCTCGACTCTTGGACCAAGCAAGGCTTTCCCGCTATCTCCCTCCCTCTCTCTTTCTCTCTTTCTCTCTCTCTCTCTCGCTCACCCGCCTTGCACAATTTCGTATAGAGTGTTGTGAAAAATCTTTGCGGGATATGCCTCGAGCCCCGGCGTGTTCTCGAAGCTTGGAATTAAAGAAGCGATGCGAACGAAAATCTTACTTGACTTTCATCATCGTCGAACCGTCGTGTTTGGCGATGAGCTTCAAGTGATCCCAGGACGCTTTGCACTCGCTCTCGAGCTTACCGATATTCGATGCCAGCTCGTCAAAATCGATCTTCGATGCTCTCGTCACGGCTCCGATCTGTCAAATTTATTCGTCAGATCGGATCGAACAGTATTTTTCCATTTTACATATTATCATTTAACGCGATCAAGAAAAGAGACTGACGAGGCATATACGTCGAACGTCTGAAGATCGTGTGTGGAATTTTGCTGGTCCGTTCCTTCCTTTATTTTTTTTATTTTTTTTTTATAGATATTTTATCTTTGGAACCACTCACCTCGGAATAAAGGTCCGTGGAGTCCGGAAACTTCTCCATCACCATGTGACACAGGTGATGGAGCAAAGAGTGCTTGTGCACCGTGTCCTTGACTTCGGGCACTTTGGCGAGATATTCTAGCTGAAAGCCCTTCACCTACGAACCCAAGATGTGAAAAATACAAAAAAAGAACTCTCTATTTCACCCCCTCGGTTTTAACACACCCCTTGTCGATGGGAGAGGATCGAAGGAATCATCGACGTATCGATGGAAATGGAAAAGTTCACGAGCGTAAGGAAGTTTCAACGTGGTCAAAGGGATTTTTCGAATTAAGTGGCGAATACCATTTGGTTCTCTTTCAATACCTACCTCGTTTCCGTTAAGAAATATCCCGATCGACAGGAGCGTGCTCAGAATACCGCGAAACGTTTTATTCACTCTCAGCGTTTCCATTCCTTGCTTCAAATCCATCAAAGGGTCTGCGATTTCCTGCAGTCACAAAGGTCTTGGAATTATGACAATTTTTTTTTATTCCTATTCTTTCCTCTTCTTTCGACGTTTTTCTTTTACTTTCTCTCTCTCTTTCTCTCTTTCTCTCAATATCCGTCTATATTCCATATCTCAATCCTTCACTCGTTAAAATCATTTGTTTCACTTCCCGGTACAATAATTGTGCATTGGTAAACTTTCTCAAAGTTTCGTGCCCTCGAGTAAAAAACTTGGAAGACAGAAGCGAGAGAGAGAGAGAGAGAGACAGAGAGAGACAGAGAGGAAAAAACTTCGAATCCCTGGTATATATATATCACATCGAGCGAACCTTCTCGGAGTTTTCGAAGTCAAGCTTGAAGGCCCAAAGTTTCAATCTCGCTGGCAACTCGGAGATGGACGCGAGCGTGAGTAGAAACTGCTCGGCCGATCCCAGTGGAAGATCTGGATTGGCGGCCTGCGCCTCTTGAATTCGGGATCTCTCCTCTTCGGTCGGCAACATCGTTAAGAGTTTCTACGTAAAATTGCCAGAGAAAAAGAAAAAAAAGAAACACACGCACAAAATGTAGAAACATAAAAAAAACGGAGCCAAACGAAATAACAAGCTTGCGAATAAATCGATGTTGAATATATGTAAATGTATTATACACGACGAGAAATCTTGTGGAAGAATTCCCTGATGAAAATATTCTTCGTTTTTTTTCAATATTTACAGTTTGTCTATTTAAATCTCACCTCGATGCCTTCGCGATTCATGATCGTCGCGTCCATTTTCAGAATTGCAGTTTTGATCGATCTCGGGGGTGGAAGTTTCGTCATGCCGATATTGATGGCGTTCGATCTCTTGTGATCCAGAACGATGATTTCTTTGTTCTTATTCATCTCCTGCTGTTTCTGCTCGCCAAATAGAAACACCAATCGTTAAAAAAAAGGAAATAATCATTTCTTATTTTCTCTTCTCGCTGTGGGATGGACGTTCGATTATTAATCGCGTTACTCCATTTTCGGGTGGATATTCTTGTTAGCCATTTGGTTTATCGAGCGTGTTAAGAGTCTTTGGAGACCGTGCGTTTAGTGTGTTTGGTTGTAACGACGTAAACGCCGCGATGGAAATGGTGAAGAGAATGGCCGGGACGATTTGGAGCGTGATGGAGTTGCAACCCTCCTTCTCGGACCGTTTGACCTTGAGGAACGAGGAAGGAGAGAGAGAGAGCGAGAAAGGGATGGACCGGGCTCTTCTCTCCCAAGAGCTTCGACGCCTACCAATGTGTATCTAGGACACGTTGGACAAACTCCTCACCATCCTCGGGGCTCAACAAACTTCTCCGCACTGTTTTCCCGTAGAAACGTGCATGTATATAGGACATTGTCTGTATGTCTATATGTTATTAACGGATTAACGAAGTGCGAGGGTAAGGTTTAAGGGATGGATTTTCCAATGCGAAATAATTACGATTAAATTAAAGAAATATTACGTATAGCCGAGGACATCACACTGTACAATATTACAAGAGTTGGACGACAAGAGTCGTCCAAAGAAAAAAAGCTCCCAATATTTGAAGAAGATAAAAAAAATACGTAAGTTAAGAAACTAACGAGAGAAAGAGAGAAAAGTTATGAAAAAATTAACACTCACCTCCTGTAAAATTCCACCATGCCATTTTTGTATCGTGCGAGCACCAACAATATTGCAAAGAATACAAGAACAGATTAGTCGTTTGCTAATATAAACCCACCACCATTCGACGTACCCGCTAAGAGGATATTTTCTTACTTCAAATATTTCTATACAGATATATATATATATATATCGTCTCGAGTAATTTCTCGCTCGCATAATTCGCATTATCATAAAGTTTCGCTCGGTATAGCTATTACATTGTCGTCGAGTCACGTACCGTTATCAATCAATTAAGCTCTATATATCCGTTCTCAATATCGATCTCATTTTCGTTAGGCCAATACAGTCTCGCATCTCTCACGTTCTCGTGAACTCACGTAGCGAGGATCAACAAGAAGAGAGAGAGAGAGAGAGAGAGGAGAGTGATAGAAGCCCACGAGCGTCAGACGATAATATGTCGAAAGTTTTTCACTTTGCTTCGGTATAAAGTTTCATATTTACCAAAGGCTGAAAGTCTTCGAGGTATTTAATAGACATCGATATATTATACAGTTGCGCTAATATACCTACACCAAGAGTACGAGGCAATTTTCATGACAAATAGGAATCTTTAATCAATTATCGAATATTTGTTAATTTATTCGTAAATTAAATATCAATTTATTTCGCTCGAGCTACCTATCTTTCCTCCGTTATAACTCATAAATGTTCCAAAGGACAAGGGAATATCACGAAACTTTCAAAGTTATTTATTTCGCATCAGTCGGATACGATCTTTCGACACTTTGCCGAATGAATTTCTGTTTTCCAACCGCGGATGTTTACGATCCTCCGAACGAGTTTGAAAAACGATAAATCTTTGGGGGAAACTTTGAAACAATACTCGCAGCTTGCTGTATCGAATCTCACTTATGTGGCAAACATGCTGTACATAAAAACAAATAAATAAAAATATATAAAATATATATTTTTTTAATTTCGTATATTAAAGAATTTTCTCGCAATTTTCCGATTTTTCATTTATCGTTACGCGATAGAAAAAGAAAAACGCTCTCATTGAAGAAAGTTTCGTGAAAACGAGAGTCTCAATGTTATTCATACCCGAAAGGAAAGGCGGGCGGATAAATCTACGGTTACACGCGATAAACTCTTTTGCACGGGACTCGGGCGCGCTCGCCCTCCGCGATCTCTTTCATGCACAAAACAAGAGCTCGGTATTTATAATAGACCCGTGTATAGATATATGCACGATACGTATAAAATATACACGGGCACTCGTTGATGTCTTCTGTACCCTAGATTCAAATACTGCTTATCCGCGCGGCACGCATGAAAAGTGAGGCGATAAGGGTGGGAGAAGAATAAAGAAGGGAGACAGAGAGAGAGAGAGAGAGATGGAGAGAGGAAGAGAAAAAGAAAGAAAACGGAAAAGAACGTAATAGCGAAAAGCGAACGCGTGCTACGAGAGGAGACAAAAAAAATAGAGTGAGAACTGGCTGGCTTCTCTCGAGCGTGAGTAAAATGGTTGTGAAGCTCCGGCACGAGAAAAAGCGTGTAAAATAAATACGAGGGTGGTGTTACCGTGGCACTCGCGGCGTGTACGGCAACCACCACCGCCTACGCGTAACAACCCAGGCGTGCAATTACGGGTCTCGAAGTAATTAGCCATTGCGAGACGTCAAGTGAGGCGATGGAAATGGAATTTCTCTCGTCATGTGCGAGTTTAAATAATAATGATAAAGATTATTTAGAAATTAAAAAATGATTTATATAAGTTAAAGTCGCATATATGTACATTTGCCTCGGTCGACTTCTATCGAATGTATAATTGCTCTTCGTTGAAACGCTGAATTTTATTCGCCGACAGGAAGAACGAAAATATATAAAATAATTGAAAGCTCGTATTTTCCAATGCGGCAGTCAAAGCGAAAAATGCTGGGCCGTTTTATTGGCGAAATGGGGTAAAGCTGGGCTTATACACCGAGCCACTTGCCTCCATCGATCATACGACCAGACGGATTCATTAATGTTGCAGTAATTTGAGTGAACCCAGCGATAACAAGCCCTATCGGTCGATCTATTTGTCGATTATTTTATACTAATTAGGTGATTACTGTACGAGTAATTTCATCGGTTGTTTTTTGTTTTTGTAATTAACTCGCAATCGTCTTGACTCGTTCGAAAAAAACGAATCTAGCCTCTCATATATATCAAAGCTTAATTCAAAGGTCCGCCGAACGGATATTACGTGGTAAAAAAAATATTAAGTCTTTGACGGAACGTCGAATTTCGAGCCGTCGTAACGAGTTCCGCGGTGATAAGTTTCCTAACGAGACCGAGAGTCGTTTCAACGTCTACCGAAAATCTTGTTATAAAAAAATCTACATCGACACCCTGCTTTTACACGTGTTCCAACGTTGCGACATCGCGTCTTTTTCCTTAGCTAAAAAGAATTTAGACACTCGATCCAATTACCCGGGGCTGTCTCCGAAGGAACGTCAAAGAAAATACTAAGAAAAATCGTAAAAGTTTTTAGCTCCCGAGAAAAAGAGAGAGAGTGAAAGAAGAGTCCTTGAGAATTCAGCGCTTACATCGACAAAGTGCGTCGGACGTAGAGCGAAGTAACTATATCCCCTTTAATACGCATTCCCATTTGCAGTGCCAACGACTGTGAGCTCTACCTCGTCTAACCAGCAGCTTCCGTTCGAAGCGTTGACGTATAAACAAGATGAAAAAGATCCCCGAAGTGTGTGAGTGTTTGCGTGTGTCTGCGAAACGTGACAGTAAGCTCACCGAATCGCACGTCGTTAGTCGAAATTCGTCTCGACATTTCGAATAAATAGCTAACGTATTTTCTTTATTCCGACGGATTTTCCAAAATGAAGGAAAATCAAGTGGAAAGGAGTAGGAACGAAAGATCGAGTGGTACTTGACTGACCTTAGTGATGAGATCCTTCGCACGGCTCTCGAAGAGATGTTCGAGCTTTTGCGTGTCCACAGGAACAGGAAGAAGTTCGTCCCATATCATCTTGTTTTTGTCCAGACGCGTTAGTATTATGGGATCATCGCGTACTTCTTTCCAGAATAGTTTGACGGTCTTTTTGCTCTTCTTGGTAATGCCAGCTGGACCGTTTGTAGGACTGGTTGTAGTAGGATTGGAGGTGGTTGGATTTTTTGGTGATGCGTCGGCGATATTGTTGCCCGATCTCGTTGACTTGAGATTGACACCGAATAGCGGGGGTGGACCGTTTGGAAAGGGTGGTGGAAATCGACCTCCGAGTGGCGGAGGTGGTGGAGCGCGAGAAAATCCTGTGGGAAGGCTCGTGACCATAGGCGGTGGGGGTGGTGGTACACCGTTGCTGACGTTCACCGGACTCAGAACGTCGATCTCGTCGTCCGAATTTAAATCCGTAAAATCAAGATCGCACAGTGCCAATGGTCTCTTCAACTGATTCACCAGTTCCTCCCAGTGCAACTCGTTCTCGGATTTCTTGACCTCGGTCAGTTTTGGGAGATTGTCACCAGTCGGTGACTTGAGAACGTCGGCTTTGGATTTTGATTTTGCCAAGCCCTCTTTGGCCTTCGATATCAAACCGCTCATGTCCCCTATTCTGTTATAAATAAAGCGACGGGATATCGCAATGAACTATTTCCTGGGATCGTTCGAGGAGGAAGGGATTTTATAAATGTTTTAGTTTTATTTCTCGATTTACCTCGAAACTTTGTCCTCCACGGGGCTACTGGGTATGAGATTTTGAGCTGCCAATTTTTGGGTCAAATCCTTGACCGTACCTTCTCGCTTGATCGGCACGACCACCCTTCGATCCTCGTCCTCGTCGGTGTGATTACCCTCGTCGCATTCCACACCCTCGTCCGGACTCTTGCCGTACCAAGGTTTCTTCTCCTCGGAGTCGAGTTTGTTGGCAGCGTTCATCAACGGGGTCAGATCCTTACGACTGTTTGCGCGTGATAATTTGTTCGAGGGGGAATCAGCGTTTCTCTCGTAGGGCGAACCATTCGTGAATCTCATGCCGTTCGATGCGAAAGGAGCTTTATAATCGAATACAAATCATTTTTTCATGATTTTAGTTTATCTTTTCTTTTCTTTCTCTTTTTTAAATACATGAAAAATAAGTTTTTTCCTCAAAGTTGCACGGGGCATCGTGAAATTTATCGAGTTTATTGCCATGCGAGATATAAATCTTGCACAAAATGGACGTGCAGCATCGAGTATTGGAATGTTGGGAAATAGGAAATGGGCGTCGTGCTCGAACGATGCTCTCCGTTCCGTTGGTACGCTGCCGCGAAATCTTTCAACGAAAATGCAAATAGAGTCTAGAAACATTCTATACGGAGGAACGAGAGACGAGAGAAATTCGCATGTAGAGTGCACGATAAATGGATGAGGCAATACAGAAAGTGCACAGTCGCGAAGAATAATAGAAAAGAGAGTCCCCTCTGTCGTACAATGTTATCCGAATCGGGGAGTGAAAACTGTCTCATTTCCATGACAGAGAGACAGACGGATGAGAGAAATATTTCCATTGGAGACATTCGCGTCATTCCAACGTGACGCAATCTAATTCACACGCAAGAATTCGTGGAGTGTGTTTGGCTAAAATTTCCAAAGTGAGACACTTCCTACCTTCCTGATCGTCCGGATTTCCAATCGAGGCTCTCATGTTGGCGGTAGCTTCCTGCTGTTCTCTTATGAAACTGCGCTGTCGTTCGGCTCGCTCCCGTCGCCTTCGAAGAGCTGGTGTGACACCAACGTCAGCTGATGCGATCAAGAAAATACGATTTTTTAAATCAACCAATCCATCAAATGATTCATGATTTTTCTTCCATTGTTACTCTCTATTCGTAACCGGACGCACCTGGAAATCCAGCTTTGTTTTCCTTGTAACTGCCGTTGAGCTGAACCTCGCCGAGTCCCTGGGAACTCTGCGAGCTGCTGGATTCGTCGTCGTCATCGGGTAGACTCGAGTTGAGCGTACCATTTAAAGAATTTAGACCGAGGGAATGATTCAATCTCGGACTGAGACGAGCGTTCAATGACATCGACAGTGGTGACGTTCCCGTCGAGTGTCTCCGTGATTTTCGTCGCTCGTGAGAATCAACCAGGGATTTTCGATTACGGAGAGTTTTTCTATTATCAGAAAACATACTCGTTGGACTCAATTCTCTCTCCCTCGTGACTCCGACATTGTTTCCCACAAGATTTTATTTCCAATAACGACGATTCCTACCTGATATTATCGTCGAGTTGCCTGATGGGCGAGCCTCGCTCGTTCCCATCCTCGTGATGAAGTACGGCCTCGTAAATTTGAAACTGACGCAGTAGATCAAGATCCGTGCCCTGTTTCGACATGTAACGCTGTATTATTGCCTCGATACCTTGCTCTTCGAGACAGTCGACTTGATCGTAATACGTGTCTTGATCGGGTATGCCATTGAGACATTTGTTGACGAGTGTCGTGGCGTATATGAGAAGCTCGGTGTCAGCCGCGTCGTAATCTTTGAGCAATCGCATTACGTTCGTCCATGGTATCATACCACGTGACGTGTCGACCGATCTTACGGCTCTGACGAGCAGCAGACTATTGGTCTCGACGTATTCGACGAATACGAGAAGAAGTTTCAGAGCTGTTTTGACGACCAGGCGAAAACGACTCGCTATCAGGGTGTACAACCATTGAACGGTCTGACCGTGTTCCATAACACCGTTCATACCGTCTACGTACAGCATCACCTGGCCAAGAGCTGATTAACAAATAAGGATTGAAATAAAAATAGCAAATAATTTTCTTTAAACAACGCGACGTTGCAAGCCGAAGCACATTTTGATTACACGCCGGCGTATTTACAAATTATCGTGGAAACGTTGACCTCTCGCATCATCATTCGTATTTGCGAACAATTTTCCAACACGCATCAGAAGTTTGTACAGGAGTGGAAAATTCAGATACGCCAGTTTTCGGTAATGAAACGTAACCGACGTTTACGAGGACCGGGTAGAGTTTATAACGTGCATCAGAGCGTTTCCATAGTGCATGTTCCCGCCTCGAGCAGTTCAATTAACTCTCTAAATTCCCTCAATTAATGTTTGAAAACGAGAAAAATAAATTCAGCTCTGGGATTGCCAGGCCCATACACCCTCAGGAAATTCCGGCCGACATTGGTCAGTCTCTGCAGGAACGCATGCGCGTATAATAAATTGCTAACGGACGTATGAACAATTCGTTTACTTTTTGCTAGAGCGAATTAAATTCTGTCTTTTCATTTTTTAATCGAAGTAACGAATCGATGAAAAAAAGTAATAAAACCATCAAACACATTGAAAGAAAAGGTTACAACAGATTTTACGACGATACCCAAGAGCTTCGGAGACATCGATCAAGTTGACACGAGATGTCCTATTAAACGTATATAATGTATAAATATAGTACTGGGAAAACCGAGAGGGGCTTTTTCACCGGTGGGACCGATCGGTTAAATTATCTAGACTTGGTTTGAGTTTCCGCGCCTTCCCAAGAGTCATTAACCGGAGTTCTGGACGGTACGTGTACGTACGTATTATACAGTCGGGAATTATTATCACGGCTTAATCAACGCTCGCTCTTACAATTCCCCGGAGCGACTGAATCGCGTTTCTCGCCCGCAATACCACCCCCTCGTCGTAACGCGAGCGCGCGATATATTTTTTTTTTTAGTTTCGACACTTTAAATGGAACCGCGCTAACGGACGGACGAACTTTAATTAAACTACGAAACCATATATACAACTTTCGGACCATTAGTTATACCGAGCAAGCGCGCGTTTGTACGCGCGGTCTCGAGCTTGTATCATACCGCGCAGATTTATGAAAGCAGCGGCGAGCTTGCGAGATCTATTCTTTCGCTGTCGGGCGTACTTATACATATATATGTATATATATGTACATATGTTCCTCGTAAACACCGCGTACTCCGACGCTTCGACGCTCTTTCACACGACAAAGTCAAAAAGTCCTACGTTCTACGTAGCTCGATCCATCTCGATTATAGCCATGGGAAAACGAATCGTCGCGCGGCCCTGTCACAACGATATGGAAAAAATCTTTTTTCTCCCTGAATACGCTCATTCTCACGTCCATTTTTCATTTGGTTTTATAAAAAAAAAAGAAAAAAAGAAAAACACGAACGAAACATATTTGTTTCCACATATAAACAAGAGGCAATTTGTAATGATAAAAATACGTCGAGCTCACCCCGTAATATGTAATTCTGGTAATTCTGGTCGGCCTCGTTGCCGACCTTGATGAGACACGCCAATCCGTCATTTTGTACAAACTCGTGGACGAGATCTTTGTCCTCCTGTAAAAGTAAGAAAACGAAATCCCCAATCAGTCAATTTAATCCACGGGATAATAACATAGCTATCGGGAAGACGGGAGGGAGATCCGACATCTCGCTGGATATCGAATGAGAAAATCCACGAGTGGTACGCGCACGTGTATATACAGATATGTTCGAGATGAGTGGAAGGATATTCGAGAGAGCGACGGATGGTTATATATCGCGATTGGATCTCTCTACGTCGATGGAACGCGAAAGAGGGGTAGGTAGAGAGAGAGAGAGAGAGAGGCATTTCACCAAGGTTTCGCGGAGAGAGGGAATGGATCTTCCGAGGCTCGGCTAACTCACGACCCTTCAATTTGTCTCTCACGGGTTTCCGCGCCGATATCTCGCGGTTCGAATGGAATTAGTCCTATCGCCGGACGACAAGTCACTCGCATAATCGAAAAGTTACGGAATTTGATTGAAATCAGCGGCCTCCGCGACGCGAATTCGCCATTCAGCCACGCATTTCAATGTTATTTATCCATTAAAAAAAGCGACATTGTATTTTGCATGAAAATAAAGAGAGAGGAAAGTTTCAGTTTGACTTTCTTATATATTTGATAGCCAAAGAACATATTGTTCTATTGGAGTAAAAAAAAGTTGGAATTTAGGATGTTAAAAAAAGTTAACCACAAAAAACTTGCAAAATCTGTTCAAAGTCACGCCGTGTGACGGTATATATAGGACCTACGTATAATACGTCAAGTTTCACGAATGAGTTGAAACGTACGAAGGATGAAAAATAATGATTATTATTTAGGGGGTGTTTGACTTTCTTATATATTTGATAGCCAAAGAACATATTGTTCTATTGGAGTAAAAAAAAGTTGGAATTTAGGGTGTTAAAAAAAGTTAACCACAAAAAACTTGCAAAATCTGTTCAAAGTCACGCCGTTTGACGGTATATATAGGACCTACGTATAATACGTCAAGTTTCACGAACGAGTTGAAACGTACGAACGATGAAAAATAATGATTATTATTTAGGGGGTGTTTGACTTTTTTATACATTTGATAGCCAAAGAACATATTGTTCTATTGGAGTAAAAAAAGTTGGAATTTAGGGTGTTAAAAAAAGTTAACCACAAAAAACTTGCAAAATCTGTTCAAAGTCACGCCGTGTGACGGTATATATAGGACCTACGTATAATACGTCAAGTTTCACGAACGAGTTGAAACGTACGAACGATGAAAAATAATGATTATTATTTAGGGGGTGTTTGACTTTTTTATACATTTGATAGCCAAAGAACATATTGTTCTATTGGAGTAAAAAATGTTGGAATTTAGGGTGTTAAAAAAGTTAACCACAAAAAACTTGCAAAATCTGTTCAAAGTCACGCCGATTAACGGTATATATAGGACCTACGTATAATACGTCTCGTCGAAATATCAGAAAAAAGTAAATAAAATTATAATAAGAAGTTCGAGAGAAGGGAATGAGAGAACAAGAAAACCCCCGATTATTTGTTCGGACGGTATAGTTGGAAAGAAAACTGTGAGATTGAAAAAAAAAACGGGAAACAGACAGAACGAGAAAGAAAATAAAGAAAGAAGAGTCGTCTCGGACGTTTAAAAATAGCATGTTTACCGGCTGTTTTGCTGCGAAAATAAAAACGTTTTCGAAAAAGAAGGAGGAACCCACCTGAAAGATCTGCTTGAGGGAGAAGAGAGCCCGTCGCAGCTCGCGTCCCTCGCTGTTCAGCAATTTTTCTGCAACAGACAAGCAACACGCAACCATTTATTATAATAATAGCGCGTGTGTGCGCGCGAGCGCATTCACCGCCCGACTGCGCGAGTATTGTTATACTACTACTCCGAGAGAGACAGAGCGAGAGAGAGAGAGAGAGAACCGAGATGAGGGAGAGGGTGGCGAGAGGGCGAGTCTCCTTTCTCGCAAAACCAACGCATCAACGTGTACTTTTATAATGTATTCAGACACTAATGTATATCTATATAAGCATCGATGTACGCTCGAGTCAGACAGTCGGACCTGGTGGTTCTTTATTATTATTATTATTATTATTATTATTATATATATATATAATAACTTTGCCATTTATAATGTAACGTGCTACGTACAACAATGCGAGTATATGGGTAAACAATGTGGCGCTTATAAGCCTCTCGTTCCAAGCTCGACGCTGGACCACTCGTGCACGGTTCGTTCCATCTCGTCCTGGATTCTCGGCAAGTGCGGAGACCGAATGAGAGAGAGAGAGAGAGAGAGAGAGGGATAGAGAAACCTTCGCTTTATTAAAAGGAAAAGCTCGAGTGTATACAATGTGTACCCTCTATCATCCCTCGGCTCTGCAATCTTTCAGCATGCTCGAAGGCTAATTCGATATAAATTGCCATAAGAGAGGATCGTCTTTGCACCATCAACTGGCCCTTTGGACGCTTCGAGGGCTTTGCACAAGAATTTTCGTGAGTTTTCGCTATTAAAACTTTCTCCGGTGGTCGATTCACGAGACTTTCGAGGCAGATCGAGGAAATAGGACAGAGACACGAACGACGCGAAATTTGTTTTTTTAAATATGCAACAATGAAATATTCTATTAGAATTGAAAATGTACGAGTCGTTTTCGAAACGAGCGACGAATATTCGAAATATCGAGGTTCCTCGTTTCACCACCCTAGTCTACATATATATTTTAAGTACATTGTGTATACTCGTATACATATATAAAGTATCTCGTGTCCGTATACGCCTCGCGCATAATCGGCCACTATCACGCAATCTCCGAATGCATAATGCATTCCGCGAGTGCGCGGGTCCAAGAAAACCTGGCGAGAGGGAGAAATGAGGTGGAGAAGGGTGTACGTGGGGTGAAGATACGCGTACGACCGCGAGAACGTGAAAAAAAGAACGAGAAGAAGAAGAAGAATAATGAGAAGAAAAAAATGGAAGAAAGAGCAAAGGTAGAGATGGGAGCACGGTATACAGGCCTGGGCACCAGAAGGTAGGTAATTAGGAACTCGCTGCAGGGGCTAGGCCGAAGAAGAAGAAGAAGGGAAGGGAAGGAGGGCGAAAAGGTGGAGGAGACGAAGCGCCGAAGAAGAAGAAGAAGAAGAAGAAGAAGAAGAAGATGGAGTTTTGCCGGTGGATGAGCCGAGACCCTCAGCTTCTAAGAATAGCGGTTTCAAGGCCCTCGGGCTGACCGACCCTTTGCCCCGCGAACCTCTTCTCCACCCCTCGTCACACCGTCTTCTCCTTCTCGTCCCTCTGCATGGTCCCCACCCACGCGCAAAAATATCTGTAATTATCGTCATCGCTCGACTCTCGAAAAACCATTAAGGTTTAACGGGACGAGGTAACTGGGTATGAACTCCCGTCGTACGCGAATATTTATCGTAAGAGTCAGGGGGCAGGGGGAGAGAAAATACTTTATATAGAACGACGAAGTACCCACATCGTTGTTATCGATCCATTATCGATGTGTAAAGTAGCCACGAACGACTTTCGAACGAGAAAATTATTATTCCATCTTATTTGAATAAAATAATTATTGTTGGTTCGATCGAACGTGTAAATATTGATCCGTGATGGAAATAAGAGATTTTTTAAAATATATATTTTTTTAATTTCCTTGTCGAAGGTGCGAAACGAAAATAAAACATTGACGGGGTTGCGACAAAATAGCTGATGTCTCTGGTTCTCTGGTTATGCGTGCGTATGCGCCGCTCGCACGAAATGCGACTCTCGTCGTGCAAAACGTCGCGTGATGCCGTTTCATGCCGGGGTTAATACAGCGTGAGGAGGATTTCGCCGCGTGTCTCCCACGTGCTCTAACTCTCTATGCAATTCGCTCTGCGATCTCTCGGACGGTTTATATTCGATTTCACACCGCGGGTCAAAAGCACAGCGCTTGGATATCGCGTGTGAATCCCGAGCGTACCAGCATATTTGCACGATTAAACGTTTCTAGTAATACTATACGTGCGACGTTGCGTGAAATACGTTGAACGATTTCTTTATTTCGTTCTCGACTCGTCGAGTTTTATCGCTAATTAAAAAAATATGAATAAATCAAACGGTGTAAGATATAATATTGGGTTTATGTGAAATATTAATCATCGAACGATCTCTACGAGTGATTTTCAAATAATTAATCGATCGATATTGGCGATATGAAGAAAAAAAAAAGTATGAATTAAAAAAGAATGATCGATTTCTCGATTCATAATCGTACGTGATATGTCGTCGCCCCCGTATATCGAGGATAAATATAGTTTTCGTTTGGGTTGCGGTTACTGAACATCGAGAAGAAGCAGGAAGTACGTGTACCTTTCTCTCTCTCTCTCTTGTGATATATATATATATAAGAGAACGAGAAGGGATCGAGAATTTCACGGGGCAACGACGGAGAGAGCGAGGCGAGAACCGTTAAAATATGTAAAATGCCTTGCGATCTCTCTCGGCCCTCGACCCTTTATCGTCGTCCTTTTTTCTTCTTCTTCTTCTTCTTCTTCTTCTTCTTCTTCTTCTTCCTTCACTTTGTTTTTATTTATTTATTTTTCTTTCCTTTCACCACGCTGGACCTTCGAGCTCGTGCATCTCCCTTTTTTCACCTCCGCGGGCCGCCCCTTTTGCCACGAGGCCACGGCCGCAACGGTTCAACGAACGGGAACGGCCGGACAGGTGAATCGAACCAGTAGCCCCCCACGGTCCGATCGATCGTGACTTTTTATTTTCTCGATATCTCCCCTCTCCCCATCTCCTCTCTGTGCGTCTCTCTCTCTCGCTATCTCGATCGCAGCCCACGAATCTACCAGAGTTTCGATATCGATGTCGTTCCCACCAATGTGTCCCAAAACCAGACGAGAAAATTGCGATATATCTTCTATAACGAGTCAAGATTTCATTCGGTTTTTTTCTTCTTTTTTTTTGCCGATTAAACCCAACGGGAAATTTTTGTTTCTCACGTTTTGGCCACGTACTCGCAACGAGGACTGGAGAAAAAAAAAGATCTCTTTCGTTCGTCCTCCGATGCGTTCGAGTCTGCCGTTAATAACGAGCCGGTGATGTGCTGCTTTGTGCGATTAACCGAGAGTACTCGTCGCAATTTGCTGACTAACGCGATTACACCAGTGCCTTTTTTTTCCCCGGCAAATACTCGTCTATATTATTACCGACAGGAAGGTCAGATATATTTTGACCGGTGATATAAATAATCAACTGTATAGAGAGAATTATTTATACGACCGATCGAGGGAAGAATCGACGGAAATCGTGTCAATTAAAAATATAATGATATAATTGTTGTTAATTACAGAACTCACCTATTATCGTATGGACACGAACGGACAGCTGAGTCCTGAGGACGATCGAGTTTTTTCGACTATAACAAAAAAAACGATACAAAACCATAAGTACCGACACACATATATAAATATATACACACGCACACACACATATATATATAAACAGTAAAGTCAAGCGTACGAGCATAAAAGATGTTTTATTGACAAAACGTAAAATACATAGAGAAGAACCGCAAGTGCCTGGTGCCCCAGTGACGGGAAGCTCGACGCAAACACATAAGGCCGTATATAGGTATTATTAATAAGTACCAGGTCGCTCGAACGGTAAGCGACTTGTAACCATTATGGTCTACCCGCCTTCTCTCTGATCTCTCTCTCTCTCTCTCTCTACGCCCTCTCCCGACACTGATTAATTACAAAGGCGAATTAGTCCCGTTTGGTCGTCGTGGAAGCTTCCCGACACGCGTAATTGCTTAATTAATTAAATCACGAGATATACGCATAGACGTGTACGCGTACAAAACTATAGATCCTCGAGAGTCACATCCGGTCGCGTTCCGCGACGATCAAACCTATAAGGACAAATTGGGTTAAAGTATTTCATTCCAACGCCCGTTCGCGTCTCTCCAAGAATAACAGAATTTCGATCAGATTACCCACGAGTTTCGTACATCTATAATATCAGTTCGAAAATTGCGATCTTCTCATATACGCGCGTACATTTAAATACCAAAGATTATAAAAAAAGCGCACTGGTATGTCGCGCACCTAGCCTCGCGGGTAAAACGTCGAGAGGGCAGGCCTGCTTACCCCCATCATTCTCGCTGTTTGCCCCCCTCCCCCGTCACCTGCCCCCTACTCAATCTATCTCTCTCGCAATATCCCGATGGCCTCGGCCGTCAGACTGAACTTCAAACAGAGGTTGAAACCTCTCCTGTGAACCTTCCCACGCGATCACGACGGCATGAGAAGCCCGTTGACGATGCAAGACAATGGAAACCAGCGGAGTCGTGGCTAGGGGCTTGGGGTGGGGGTAAATAAAAAAGTTTCAAGTGACGAAGCCCGAGTGCGGAATGGTGCTGCTCTACTCGTCTGGCACGTTGCTGTGGGTAAGGGGGTGAGAGACGCGGAGGATTGGTAGAGGGTCGCCATAATTCTTCTGCCCTTTATCCTCGTTGCTGCGCGCGTTAATAATATTTCCGTTCGTAAATGAAGACTCGGGGAGAAAGAGAGAGAAGGATTCACCGCATTCGTATGTACTCCAACATTAGCGAGGGAGACAGAGGTACGTTCCCTCTTTTTCACTCGAGTACTCCTCCCCCTCCCCCCTCGACAGCAGCCTCAATCAGACCCCCAACCCCGGTCAGTAGTTCGCATGCGTAGAGTTTTTTTTTTCTTCTTCGTGTTCTTTATCTTGACTCCGCGGCTTATGGACATCTGTGATTTTTCCCACGAATAAGACGTTTTTTTTTCACATCAACGTACTTAATGGAGATATTCGCGCGCGAACCGTGTCGACCAAACGAATTAAAACGCTCATCCGCGATGACCCCGTTGTCTCGAAAAACAAACAAAAAATACAATTTTTTTTTTGCATCTTTTCGTTCGTAATTATTCTTGAGAGGAAAGAAAGAGTCGAAAAAAGATTTGATCGAATCGTATAAATACACGGGGAGGAGATCAAGTTCAACGACACGATCGTATACGCTTCGTAAATTAGCTCTCTTAATTTGGCTCGCACCGTTAACCAACACACGACATAATCGCAAAATCATTTAATCGCGATTTTCCAACCAGGGGGAAGCGAGATTACCCGACACTTGAGAAACGACTGTACAGATTAAATTACACTAAGCACGCGGAATGTAGGCTAACGTTGCTATGGTATATCTATATATGTATGGATTCGCGGTGGTCTTTGCATCCCCGCATAGTCGAGAAGAACGAGTTACGAAGTTATATGCAAGCTCAGCATACAACTTCGTAGACGCCGACGAAAGGATTCCCAATCTCCTTTAATGGAGCATCAATCGTGTGAATCTGGTACGTTAAGGCATGTTCCTGTATGTGTATGTGGGTTTGTGTATGTGCGTGCGTGTTTGCGCGTTACCAAGAACGTTGAATTCGGGACGTGATAAAGTTTTTGAGTGCAAACACAACCGAGAGTGAATTTCGACGATCAACGTCATTCACTGCATCGGTCATAAGAAAATTGAATTTATTCGATCGAAGCGAGTCGTTGGTAGTTGGAATAAAATTTTATTTTCATTCGTTACTTAGATGTTTCTTCGAGTTTTATTTTCTTTTCTATCGGTTGAATAAAAATGTTGGTATAAGGGAGAACGATACTTTTTCTTTCGTTCGATCGAATCCAAATTTTTATCTCGTTATACACGCACTTCCGTCTCGAGACGAGAGACGACACGCGACACTAATAAAAAATCGATCAAAGCCTCGACACGACGAGGATGCGATGGAACGGAAATGGGAGTAGAGTGAAACCAGGGATGACACGCAAGCGCGAAGACAAGGATAAGGCTTCTCCGTGTCACGTTCCAAAGTCTTAACCGTTGTCACGGACGTAATCCACGAATGACCGAAAAAATCTTAATTCTTCTTGATAATTATTCATAATTATTTTCGAAAAAAAACTACAAAATTCTTTTCAACGTCGTAAGTTTCTGGGAAAAATCAAGTCGAGAAGAAGCGCGAGGATCTCGTCGAACGAGATGAACGTCCTTGAGTCTCGATCGCGCCAGGCAGTGCCGCCGATTCTCCGGAACGACTTTGGTCGAATATCGTCGATGATTTTTTGCTCATTCACGATGCGAGAAGCGTGACGAGGATTTTCAAGAGGAACCACAACAACGACCGAGCGAATCGACAATTCAGAGACCCTCGGTTTCTTCGGATCACGTACAGAGCAAAACCTGACACGGAGAAGTATCATTGAGGTTGACTTCAATGTAACAAATTGCCTATCATCAATATTTTATCGATAATTCGCGATAATATCGATCGATGAAAAAAAAACTATAACAGACCGATGAAAAACATTTGAATCAAGCGAAAGTACTTTTTTTTTCCATAATCATCGGATATTAAATATTTCTATTGTATGACACGGTTGAAAGATCAAGAGAGGGTGGAGAGAAAAAAGAGATATAGCTGTATACGCGCGAGAGGAAATGAAGAAAATGTTGGTTATTCTCGATACAGGGTCGTCGAGGGAATGAAATCAAGCGACAGACATTGTTGGTTCCTTGTTACGGTTCACCGAACATTCGAAACAGCATTCTCAACAACAACAGCTTATTGGCCCCTAGAGGCTAAAAGCTCACAGAGGGGTAAAAGGAAGCGAGAGAAAAGAGCTTTGAGGACAACGGGAACGACGGTCGAGTTTCGCGGGCTTGAGAATTCTCGAGCGTTTTCACTCGCTCTTGCCCCCCTCGCAGCCGTGCTCGTCGTACCTCTTCTCCTCAAAGCTCTCTCGGAGCTCTCGGTGCCGCTTGGTGGTCGTGTTTCTTCCTCATCTTTTTCTTCTTCTTCTTCTTCTTCTTCTTTCCCTTCTTTTTCTTTTTTTTCTGCAACTTTATGTTGCGTTTTTTTCGGACACTCTTTTTCTATTATCGTCGAGCTTCGCCGAGTACCGTGTGCCCCGGCAGAACTGACGTTCTCGGGGCACTCGCGCCTTTTTCGCTTCGAGAAGACGCGCGGATGGTTCTCTCTCGGTCCAGAGAAGGAAAAAATTGCCAACCGGCTGGTGCTACCGACACACACTTGCCGCTGCCGTTGGCTCGCTACTGCTGCAAGCGGCTGTGCCGATTTCGATAAATCTTCGGCCAATCGCAATATACAGCAGGGTCGCCAACGGGTCTCTGCCGTACGTTAAATCGTCCCTGTATATACACACATATGTATACAAACGTGAGAAGACACATCGAGAGCATATTTGTTGCCCTCGAAAAATCGCAGCAACCCGACTATTCGTCACGACCCTTAAAACCGATTTTAATTCATAACCAATAAAAATAGATTTATTACAAAAAAAAATTGAATATTCATTCCAATTCCGTTACAGCAAGAAATACGAATGATTGGTACGAATGTAACGAAGAAAAAAGATCGAAAATCGGTTCGACCGATTTTTCTGAAAAAAAACAAAAGCGTGGGTGCATCGCGAAAATAGGATTGCACGAGATTCGCGCCTCTGATACATAATTTACTCGGTCGGACACGAACGTCGTTGCCAAACTCCAGAGTTGCCAAAAATGTTGAGTCTTTTCGAAAATTTCGTTACATTTTTGTAGCCGAGAAAACTGAACAGTTGTCGACTCGGTGTGTGGGTTTTCAATTATTATTGTTATTATGAGCGAGGGAGTATTTTTGGGAACTCGAGAGGAGTCCAGCCGTAAGTCAACGCGATGCATTCGTTCTCGTGGCGAAAACGAGAGGATCGGGCTTTTGATGCCGATAATTGACGTCGCTACGTCATTGAGGCGTTATATACGTCCGTGTCGAGGAGCGCTCGGTCTAAAGACGGTACGAATGATGATTCGCGACTATCCGCTCGTCGTCTAGCCTTAAACGCGAGGCACGAATGATTGCGCAAAACTTTTTGAGATGCCGCGAAGACGCGAGCGTCTCGAGGTCAAGCTCGTTTCTCCAGTCGATTCATAAATCACTTGAGAACGAATCCTCTTAATTGTCCTTTTAGTATTTAAATTGTACTCGACAAGGAGCCCGAGTGAATTAGCCGAGCGAGTCTCGCGGAACGAATATAGAATAATTGTGAGAAACGAGACACACGTGGCGTTCCGAAGGTCCAAAGGCGAGAAACGGAATATTTCTACATGGATGATCGATAATAGGGGCTAATTGAATTTGCTTTCTTAGCTCGACTTTTCGAACCAACGAAAATAGTCGCGACGACTAATTGTTTCGTCAAGACGAAACTTTGTAATTAATTTTTTTTTAATTAGAATAAAGTCTTCGGTTATCGACCGATCGATCGACCAAGAAACGAGTCAATTTCGAATCGATCTGAAAACGCGTGAAGCATTTTGTTCCCGAAAAAAATGGAATTTAATCTTTTCTCACGACTATGGAATAAATTTAATAGAATTGGGAGGAGGCTAAGCGAGCCCTTAAACACGAGGAAGATATTCAACCGCTCGGTTGATTTACCCCCGCGAGGGAGGCTTATAACAGCCGAGTCACGGTTAGTGATCGCGAGAGAGATCCACACTCTGGCAACGAACCATCACCAATTTTCTCGACGTAATACGTGATGCATCGTATTATTCCGAGTGAAAGTCTCGCCTCGTTTCTCAACAATATCTCGCCACGTCCGGAATTTCGTCGATTCCAGGCGGAAAGTAATCTCGCGATATAAATAATTTTATTTTATAAATTTTCTTTCCCAAATTTTCTACGACTACGATTATAGAAGGCAAGGGTCGCTCGAATATCGAAAATAGTACGCGGGCCTTGACGTTTGTCGATTATTCAGATTCACTGATCGAGACGAATTCCAAATCGTGTGCGCACGCGGGCGCCCCCCGATGCAACAGGTGCATCGGATCACACACCGGTTCGACCGTTAGACACATATCGCACAAATCCTCGGTGCGAACATTTTCTTCTTTTTGTCATCGCGAAAATTACTCAGCGACGTGCTGCCGATAAAAATAATTATCCAGGATAATATATAAAAAGAAAAAGTCTTGAAAATAATTACCAAAAAGGCGGCATGGCAACGGTACTCCAACCACATGACCCTGAATTATCCAGCGGGCCGTCGAAAAGAACTCACAGTGTATAAATCCAAACGAATCTTTCGATTTTCCGTACGTAACTCAACGATTATTCTTTACGCACGATCCTTTTTTTAAAAATCTTTTTCGTTCTATGAAAATTTCAATCTTTGATCGATATTTCTTCCGGGGCAATGAGTTTGCTTCGCTCGAGATTTCAAAAGTGGTCCCTTCGCGTCGCAACTGAGAGAGCTCGAGATTTAAGGTTTATCGTACACGAGGAACAACAGAGTTGTAAGAGACTCGGTACAGCCGAGACCTAAGCAGCGACTGACTCGTCCTCTCGTCCACTCGGAACGCGAGGGGGGCTCTCTTTCTCTCTCTCTCTCTGTCTCTCTCTGTCTCTGTCTCGATGGCTTCTTGTCGGCGCGAGAGTCCCGCGGTTCCCGGCAGACAATAGAATCGGGGTGGGAGATCAAAACGCTGACTATACACCGAGACGCACACACGTGTATACGTGATTCACGTACTTATCAGTTGAAACGTACCAGTGAAAAAGACACGTACGTTATACATACGTATACAAATTCACACATATATAGGCACGTATTATAAGAAGAAAATGCGCCTGTAGGACAATCAACCATCAGCCACTGACTCGGGAATCACATATACGCGTCGTATAGCCGAGTAATACTCTTCGCGCCCCATGGGCAAAGTGCACCAAGCACTGCTGAGCTCCTCTTGTCACACATATATTAACCGCAAGCGCATACATGTATATATGCATTTTGTTGCAACGATGCACGCTATGCGCAACGCTAGCTGTGTGGCCTGGCTTCCACACGAGTCGGCGTGTGTTTCATTATCTCAAGGTAGAAACAACCCCGGCTCGACGTTATATATACGCACGCTTGGCAGCACACCCGCCGGTAGATATGTTTGCCCCGTTGCGATATATATGTTTCTCAATTGTCGGTACGTACGTTTTGTTTTACCTCCGACGCCCTCCCGCACGCTTCAGCGAATCCTCATCCTATATACGTCCCTACTATTATATAGATATATATATGTGCATTAATTTCGTTTAGGTATATAGATATACCTATTTCACGATACGTTTCGTGTCCAGTTTAATTCGTAAATTTAACGGGACAATGAGTCGGTTAGCATGCACACCCCACTGACCGACTTGGGAATCTAGATTTCGCACCCAACATGCGAATATTATTACCGCGCGGCCGCCGGGAGAAATTACGACGGGCGTTTTATTCTCGAATTTTTCACGATTATTTTCGATCGGATAAGAACATAAAAATGTTTTTTTGTTTTCTTTTCTTTTTTTATAAACCTTGTGGCTGAAAACGAAATTTTATTTCGGGTTTCTCGTTCCGGTGATGAGAGAAAACTTCGAGACGCTCTCGTGGGCCCGAGAACGCGAGAAATTTCGCAAGTGAGAACACTGATATTTCTCTCCGAAGCGCGAGCCACTCGCCGGTGTGTGGCCATGCGAGAATATATTCGTAGGAATCGCAGAGGAGCGTGTACCTGGCTCGAGTATAAGTTTTACCGCGTGGCATGTAAGAGAGCGAGGGTGGACGGGGCGTATAATGGATCTCGTTAATCTTCGGTTGTTAGCCAAGAAGATACGTATCTCGCGGGGGTTTCTGTTGCAGACGGATGATTCGCCGTCTCGGCGCCCTCCCTCTTTCTCTCTCTCTCTCTCTCTCTCTTCGTACGGCGAGGACAATCCACGTCGCTCTCGCTCGTGGTCCAGCCGTTGTGCCAATCTGCCTTTCTCTCTCTCTCTCTAACTACTTATATATACTTAAATTTCCCACCCCTATATCTACAACGAGAAAGACTATACGGGAGACTCGAACCAAGCAGGATGTGGCCATTGGCTACATCAGTCTGGTAAGAAGATGAGGAAAAGAAGAATACATATATGTATATATATGTATATGAGTATTATGGTAGAAAAGCCTCGCGGGTTTATATATCCGTGTGGATCCAAAGTCTAACGATTATAAATGACGCGAGCGCGAGAGAGCTCCTGGACGTTCGTTCTCCCTCGAAGAAACTTCGTTACTCCCTTATCTTTTCTTCAGCTTTTCTTCTCCCTCCCTCATTCTCGAGATCGTCTCTCGTCCCTCTCTCCCGGGGTCGTCTCATAAAAGATTTTTAGCTCATCCTACGTCCCTTATGAAAAGTCTCCGCGAATTGGAGAATAAAAAAAGAAATTCACCGTCTAATTACCGTTGATTATAAATCGCAGAGAAATTAATCCCTCTCGACGTAATCTTTATCATTTTTATTCTTTCGATATACGTTTAAAAAAAGAGAAAAAAAAACGAAAAATAGGAGCATTTCGATCGCAAAACGGAAAAAGATCGAATTTCCGAGTATCGAGCGCCGTGGGTATTGGATAATGAAGATCAAGTATCGTTACCTCCCAACGAAAATCCCACCACCAAACGCCCAGACGATTTATGGACTCCTGGGGGTGATCAGAATCTCATTAAGGTCGAACGAGAACATTTATCGACGACGGATAAAATCCGTTCTCTCTCTCTCTCTCTCTCTTTCTATCTCTACGAGAGGAGATCGAACGCCTCCGATCACGCGTATCTAAAAACATTCTTCAGGGTCTATCATTCGAGATTTTCTCCGTCTATATATATATATCTATATATACCTATACAAACGATCTATGCGGTGTACTATGTACCAATTACGGTGGTTAGGGAAAAAGCAGTCGATCAACGTAGCGAATATTCATCGGAACGTAACCTATGCGTATATATATATACATTTACTTGCACTCGTACACACATACATATGTAGACCGTGATTTCTTCATATATGGGTGATACGGTATAGGTTGCCTACGTGCCTCGGGTTCGAGTAGACTCGGTGCATCGCGATTACATCGTACTGAAAACTCTCCCCCTTTATTCTCTCACGAAAGAAGAACCGAACGATCCCAGGCGCGTTCCCGAGGCGCTACACGTCTTCTCTCTCACCCTCTCACCCTCTCTCTCTTACTCATTCTCTCGTGGTATATACGACGAGTTATTCTTGGCTCGCGCCCGGATGTGCACATAGCTGAGGGAATATATTTGATATATCTATAGAAGTAATAAAGAACGAGGGAAGAGAGCTTTACGCACTCTCGACTCTTGTTGTCCTACGGGGTGTGCAGTTTCCCTTACTTCTCGCACGTAAGTGCATATCTGTATCGCTTTTATCACCGTCCGTGCCAGATTGCACCGATGACGCGACGCATCGGGTGTCGAAAAAGCACGACCTCGAGAGGAGCGTATCGCAAATCAGCCAACAGCTTGTTTTTCTCAACTCGGACAAAATTCAATTTTCGACCTAAACGAAATGTCATTTATGCGATAAATTAATTAACGATATCATAAATTAATGATAATTCCGATATTTTTTACTTGTTATTATTATTTTTCTTATTTTCGAGAAAGTAGCAGAAAGCATATTGCGACCAAGAAGTACCGTATAGGAACGAGCGAGCTTTTCACCACGAATTCGTGATACGTATAGCACGTGTTTCAAGGTTGAAACCGGAGAGAAGACAAGATCATTGAGTCGGACGTAAAAGCTAGTGCGAAGGAGCTTTTCGTTGTTGACGTCGGAACTAAAATAGTTCCGCCACACGTGTCGAGTTATACATCCATCTCTTCTTGTATACATTAGCCCCCGTCCCTCTTTTCGCCTCCAGCTGTGCGACTGGATTTTGAATTTGGCGCAAAGACGGGAAGTTGGAGGTAATGCAACAATCTTGTAACGCCTGCGTCAGACCGATTCAAGGTGAAATTTCGAAATCCGTTCATTCACGTCCGGGTAGTTAATGAAACGAGTCGGAGTACCCGCTCATTAATTAAAACACGAAGAAGAAAAAAAAACAAACATGAAGAAATAAAAATCAAACGAACCGGCTAAAAAATGACATTAACACGAGTGTCTTTTGCCCTTGAGACTCGGGTGCGTATATAAACATGGTGGTTTCTCTCACCGGGTTAAAAACTCGTGCCTGCGATTGCGAGCTAACGCGAACCACTGAATTATCCACGAGTTCTCGCAACGCGACGAGAACCAGTTTCTCGACAAAGGGAGGGAGAGAGGGAGAGAGAGAGAGAGAGAGGGAGAAAGAAAGAAAGAGGGTAAGTGCGTCGGTACGAACCGCGCGTGAAACTCCCCAGCGGCGGTTCGCGACAACGGCAATATCTTCTGAATGAAACGGTCCATGCGAGGCGAGTGCAGGCAACTCTCGTAGTGCCCTTCGAGAATTCAAGTGCATTTTTCGATGTAAGAAAAGAGTGGCGCGGGGTCGCCGTCACTTCCACGCGAGTTTCTTCTTACGTCCTCGACGCTATAACTATGTCGTTCTTTTCACGCACGACCACGTGATCAGCGTGTAAAACGCTTTGGGAAATCGTCCTCCCCGAGAGAGTAAAGTCTCTTCGTCGAATGGACGGGAGGGTATAAGGGTAAGCGTAAGGGAGAAAGGGCGAGAGAAAGAGATGCGAAATTTAGGACGACGGAAACCTCGCTATTGGATCTCATTCTTCTCTTTCACCAACGAAATTCGTAGTCGACACGCGCCGCGAGAGTTTCTCTCACTCGATTCTTTTTTCCTCCCTCGATGTCTAGGCTCTCCGTAACGTTATGTATTCTTCTGTCGTTTGCTTTTTTTTGTTTCGTTTTTTTTTTTTTCGACACAGTTGCCTTCGAGATGGGCCGAGAACGACAACGATGGTTCGACAACCCCTCTCACGGCCCGTTGGCCAAGCTCTTCGCGGGCTTTTCCAAGGGTGCAAAGGGTGTTCTCTCTCTCTCTCTCTCTCTCGGCACCGAGAAGAACTATCCCCTATCTCGTGGCTCACCGCGGTCGCTTTCACCTCGAGACACGCTTCGACACCCCCGCAGACATTTCAACCCCCGTGTCGCGAGCGAGGGTGCCAAGCGAAAGCGAGATATCGAGGTCTCTCGTCGTCCGAACCAAGCGGAAAAGCCCTCGCGAGCTCTCACGTCGATGTCTTGTTCGAAGAGCTATGTACTTTCGAGAATCCTTCGGGCTTCTTCCTCCTTGTGTCTTCTTCACCATTCGAGTGTTCGTGCGGTTGAACATCGATTCGTTGCTCGCTCGAGCGAGCATTACATTATACGAGATATGGAGCGAGTGATAGGGACTTCCACCTTTCCAATAGTCACTTCCACCCCCTACCCCAACATCCACCAGCGTTCCCGTTGAATTATTTCAATATAATCCTTGAATCTATATCGCCCATATACTATATATGATATATTTTTCTCTCGTAAATCGACGCGAATAAGATCACGATGAATAAATAGTCATTAATTCGATGACATTATTTTGAGCTATATATATATATATTTTGTTTTTTTACCGTTGACTTTGACGTCGTACCTTTTTGAGAATAACGATGAAGTAGTCGGAGCTTTTCTCCAAGAGCACCCTATGATATATGTATAGTTGGACGGGATCTATACATCAGGTTGTCAAGAAGGTGAGCGGTTTCGATATAGAACGACGTCGAAGGCATCATTGCGAAGGAGGGAGCCCCCGAGACGGGAAGACGGTAGAAGTGGATTTCTCGAGAGGGAAAAGGGCACGTCGGGATCTGACAAATTTAATAGCCGTCTCACGGAGCAGAGTGAGTAAGACGGACCGATCTCTCCTGCTTCGCGGAGGATTTGCAAGAAACGAGAGACGGCGTCGAAGTCTCGAAGCTTCTTCTTCGTGAACGAATAGAGGGTGGCGAGTTACGTATATATAGAAGGGTATTATACTCTTCGTATGGAGGACGTATTGAGTAGGGTGGGGGGTTGCAAGAGCGAAAAGGGCTCTACGCGTCTTTGTCCCACCGCAAGGAAGAGTGCGAGAGTAGTGGAGGGAGAGCGAGAAGTCGTAAAGCGACTTCGTTAAAGCAATTCGTGCAGCTCGCTCGTTTCTCTCGGTACTCTCTCTCTCTCTCTCTCTCTGTCTCAGTTTCTCTGCGGTTGGCGCGCCAACGACAGCGATGGACCGAGAGCCATTCTCGCACACGCTAGGCTCACGATCAGCTTCGAGAACAGAGAGAACGCACAACCGATCGTTGAACGCGCATCTCTTTTCTTCTTATTCCTCATCAGTAATAGTCCTGAGGAGAGCACTTGACTAACGAGTCAAACGAAAGCCGCACGATGATCCTTCGTAAAACCACGAAACGATTTACCACCCCCACCCCCCCTGGGTATAAATCTACGGAAAGTTCCTCGGGTATCGTAAGGGGGTCATTTTCTTATTCTCGATGTAACTGACAGATTTTACTTTTGATTGTCAAAAACCCAAATATTTAAAAATTGGTCATTTTCATCGTTGAAATTTATTCACGACAACCGGACTTTGAAAATATGCAAGTGCGCGCGTGCACACTTGGACACACCAAAGGCGGTATTTATTTGCGAGTAGTGTGGCGAACTTGTATACAGCGAGATTCCCGACACACACACACGCATATATATATATATATATAACGACGAGACACGGACAACTTTTTCTCACCTTCTCGCTCGCCCGGGGGACGACGATCCATCAAGAAGAGCCACGGTATGCCATCACCGGTTTTGTACGATGAAGAAATACCGGATTTTCGACTCTTTGCAGTTTTCTTCTCATTGTCGGCAGCGAATCGGCCAATTTATATATATACACTTATATATATATATGTATACATGCACCGTCGTCCTTAATTTGGTCAAAGGGGATGACTGCGAAGGTAGCGAGAGAGCTAGTCTCAATGATTTTGCTTCGTATCTCGCGCCAAATCGCCAAACAAACAAATCATTCGATCGATCGTTTTTACGAAATAATTTTTAATAATAATGATGATAATAATAATAATAATAATATTATATTCATACAATTTCACATTGATTGAATCGAACTACCTTCGCAATCGTACGAACAAACATTGAAACTTTCCCAAAATTCAGCCTCGTCCCAAAAGATTAATGAGAGAAACAATAACAGTACCTGCATATACGACAAAATCCACGACCACAGTGAGGAAATATTCCAGTAGATCGGGACGGTTGAAAGCTGAGACCAATCATGTCGCTCGGAGGGAATGACCTCGCGTGTGCGAACGACGCGACGTGTTATAACGGGGAGGGTTGCGCCTCGTTGGAATCTTCTCGAGGAGGCCTCTCGCGATTACACACTGACCTCTTTATGCATGTACGTATATATATATACACATATACATATACATATATGTATATGTATCGCGAGAAAATCGCTCTCACGCAGAGAATTCAACCCTCGGAACTTCACGAATAATTATATCGCGTTGTTGCTGAAAGACAGCGAGTGCGACGAAGAGAGAGTGAGGAAGAGAGCAAGAGAGGGAGAGAGTTCTTCTCTCACCGTTGTACTTTGAAGGACGCGAGGTAAATTTGTTCGTCAAACGGTGCACGAAATTAACGCGTGCTGCACGCACGCTCACCCGCGCATGCATATATGCATAAACGGTCCGTTGCACCGATGCGGGTCCATACGAGGTTTCGAGAGAGAGTGCGCGCACACACGCGCGACGTAACTCCCATCGATATCTATATATATTATATCGCGTTGTTTCACGAACGAAGAACCGAGAACGAGATGAAACGATGCCCGAGAGTAGAATTCGCGAGTGTATTTTATATACACACGACCTGGTTCCCTCGTCTCTGCTGCACCGGGTGCAACGTCGAGAACGACTGAATGATGGACACGGGACTGCAACGGTTACCGAGAGATGAGGTGTGTGCGGCCATTTCTCCTCTCTCTCTCTCTCTCTCTCTCTCTCTCTGTCTTTCTCTGTCGTATATTCTTTCGTATATTTCTCTTTTCCTCTCTGTACATTGCGTACATATATATATATATACAGCATGTGACCCATCTACTCGGAGCCGGGTACACTTGATTGCCGGCAAGTATTCAGGTGAGTGTCCCACTTCCAAGGGACGAGAGTCGCTGCTCTCTGCGACGGTCGCGGCAACGGTGTTGCATGGTGTGGGGCGATGCTGCAGCGAACACATCGGGATCCCCTAGACATTGCCCGAAGATCCTCGAGAGAAGAGGCAGAGAGAGAGAGAGAGAGAGAGAAAGAGAGAATGTCTCTGGGTAGGAGACACGATAAGGCAATTTGTACCTTCCGGTCACTCTCTGTCTCTCTATTTCTTTTTAAACGTCGGCCGACTGAAAAACGGCGAGAAACACGCAAAGAGCAAGCGAGAAATACGAGGTAGTGAGAGAACGCGAGTTGCCGGAGACAAAGGAAGAAGTTCGAAATGGAGCGTGACCCAGATTCGAATAAATCCACTTTTTCCTCAAAATCGTGGATGCACGATCGATGATTTTTCATTTAAACCTCAGTCAGAATCAAACGAAGATGATACTTGAAATTATTTTCCGGTAGTTCGACTCGTATTCTCTTCTGACCCCCGCGTAGATGGCGCGATGATCGAGTTGGCCCGCGGGCGATTCATCTCCCTCCTCGACCAATTCGCCACTTCCCGAGAACGAGTCACGCTCCGATCCGCTCGAGTCGAGCATTTGTATCTTCGCGTTTATCGGTGAATATGAGCATCGAGGGCCTTGGCCTTAGATACTAAAGAAGGAGGAGAAGAAAAAGGAGGAGGAGGAAAATGATGAAGAACGAGAAGCGAAGGAGGAGGAGGAGGTGGGGAAGGAGAAGAGTCGAGAGTACACAGTGCGCATAAAGAGCGACCCAATGAACATAGCAACGTGGGAAGGTCCTCCCCCACCCACCCTCTACATGCCATCAGTCGATTACCCGAGCGCTGAGAAGAAACGCATTGTGGCAACCTCCCTCGCCTGGGTTCGAACCAAATCGACACAGTGGCGCCATCTAGCAACGATAAGTCGTTATTCGAATATATTTCTGAGCTAAAATAAAATTTCCATCGTAATCATTATATTACCCCTCATAATTTTGGTTCTATCTCTCGAAGTTTGTTTCTTTTTGTACGAACTGGATTAGTCGTTCATTGTACGGTCCGTATATAATGGAACCGGTCAGTTTCATGGCGGGCGTGCGCCTTTATGCATAATAATAGTAGAGAGTGCATACATCGAGATAGAGGGAGGGGGAGAGAGAGAGAGAGAGAGAGAGAGAGAGAGGTTACGGGCACGCAATGGTTATTCGCCTCGCGTGGAACTAAGTCGTTTGCGGTACTGACCTAGCTCGAGAGGTGAGTGATGCAGACGCAGATCAGCCGAGGGAAAAAGAGAGAAGGAAACAGGGCGCTCGCGTTTACTGCACTTCGTGCACTCAAGAGGGAGAGAGAGAAAAAGGAAGAGGGAGAAGGGGAGAGAGAGAGAGAGAGAGAGAGAGAGAGAGAGAGAGAGAGAGGAAGAGAGCGCGCATACAAGCGCGCAAGGGGGCGTATCGTAATCAACGTAGAGGCGACAGACCGCGAAGATGGCTTTCAGCGTGGGAACACGCGCCTGGTAGAGGTCAGTGACTATAGGTGTGCTCCGCGACGCACGACCGAAGCTAAGAACTCGCGCTTTACACTCGTACAAATAAAAAAAAAGCTCACACACACACACACACACACACACAGACACCCAGACACACACACAGATAAGAGAGCAAAGTGACGCATATATACGTATATAACAGCCCTCTCCCAACGTTTTTCTCTCTACTCATAGGGGGGTGAACCCACCACCAACACAACACACGTTCGAGAGGAAAGGTGCGAGAGGAGAATTTCTCTCTCTCTCTTCCGCGCCCGGGCATCTCCGCGTGTGTTTTCTCCGTACGAAGAGTGAGCCAGAGGTCTCGGTTACCAAGATCCACCGTTAAATTTCCTGGAACGTACGTACGTAAGTGTATATATACGTATAGAGGGTGTACGGGGCACCGCTCGTGGAGTCGCTTGTTTGTTGCAAACAGCGAAGGGAGAGAGAGAGAGAGAGAGAGAGAGAGAGGGGTCGTTTACCGTGAACCGGAAGTATGTATATCGCCGTGCGCGCATTTGCAACACCGTCGTGGTCCGTTTCGCTTTTCATCCTCGAATCTTTCCTCCGTACCAACTCGCACACCTCGAGACCTCATCTCGCTCTTGTCTTCCCTCCTCGTGCTCTCTCTCTCTCTCTCTAGAAGTTGTATGACGTTTTTTACATTGTTGTTGTTGTTGTTGTTGTTGTTGTTTTTTCTTCCTTTTTAGTTTCTTCTCAAACAAGAGGTACCGCTCCGATCTCTGGTATCTGCACCAATGGCACCGTTATCCACGAGGCCACTTTTCTCCGTATAAGTATACACCATAATATAGTTATCCGCTGGAGCTCCAGATATATATACACCGGGACGTGCGGTTACAGCGATTTTGCCGGTGCGCTTCTTTCCTCTCTCTCTCTCTCTCTCTCTCTCTCTCTCTCTCTCTCTTGTTCTCTCCGGTGTGCGCGCGCGCGCGCGCGTTCGCTCGACCGGCATCGTAATTCACCAATGTACGAGCGCAGACAGCCGATCTTCCCGTTCTTCCCTTTGACTCCTTTTTTTCTTCCCCCTCGCCTCGCTCACTTTTTCTTCCTCCTGGCATCTCATCTCTTTCTCTCTTTTAGTACGGAGATGCTCGACGTTCGAGTTTCGTACGAGAGAACAACGGTTCGGTTCTGGCTCCGCGCTCTTAGGCGGAAACCAGGAAAATCCCCAGCCCGTGCGGCCATATCGATTACGTTTCATCTCGCGCTATCTTTCTCTCCTCGTGTTATTCCTCTTTCTCTTTGTTATATATTCGTTTCGGACTACGAGTAAGAGAGAGAGAGAGAGAGAAGGAGGAGAGAGAAACTCGATCGAGTGCGGTGATTCCCGGACAATGTTATCGGTTCTCATGCACTTCCACCCCCCTCCTCCTTTTTCCAACTCTCTCGCGTCATCCCACCATTCTGCCGCTGGATACGTTTTAAATCCCAAACCACACGGCTCATGGAATATACGCAAATATATATATATATATATATATATATATATATATATGTATAGAGAAAGATCGTATATCGCACGCTCCGCCATAATACCCACGGCTCTTATTGCTCCTCCGGCAATACACACAAGCTCAATAAAGTTCGGATGAGGATATGCCCGTAGGCGGTAAACATCCGGCTTACATAGAACGATAATACTTTCATCATTGTTATTGCGTTGGAAACATTCGCCCGTTTGCGCGAATAAACGCATAAATATTGTTCCCCAAGCCCTTCGAACATATATTCTTGAAATCTGCGATTTTTCATTCCTACGATTATCCGAATAAAATTAACGATTCGTACATTAATTCTATAATCGTCGAATCATGAGTAACGTAACGTGTGTGTTCGAACGTGTTTAAATACGATCTAACGTAAACATCGTGAAAATTCATCGATAACACACGCTACGATATTGCGACATGAAATATTTTCGTGAATCAATATAACACGCCCGTCGTGAACTCGAAATATCGAGGGTGAGAACTAATTATGATTTCATTAAACATCTTACCGAACGAGTCATTAATAATGCGAGCGCTATTAATTATCGACTGTTGCTGCAAATTTTCCGAGGGAGGCCCTCGGCTGTACCGTAATGACATTTTCCTATAAAGTGTACACGACGACGCTGGGAGTCACTGCGCGGTACACGTCTCTCTCTCTCTTTCTCTCCCTCTCTCTCTCTCTCTCTCTCTCTCTATATATATATATATATATATACATATATATCTATATAAATCTCGGATGCTGAGCTCTCTCGGTAATGCATGAACGCGAGGGTCAGCGTGGAGAAGGATTATACGCCCACGCGCGCTGCATGCAGCATCGTTGCACCTCATCCCCCCTCCCCCCACTCATCCTCCCTCTTGCCGTTGCAGCACCGTCCGTGATACTCACGTGTACCGGTACTCACAGTCGATACTCTCCCCTCCCCCCGCCCCCCTCTCCTTCTATATGAGACTTGCACATACACGAAAGGAGAGAGATAGAGAGAGAGAGAGAGAGAGAGAGAGGAGTGGAAGGAAGGCACGATAGCCGATACTACCGTGATGGTGGTGATGGTGGTGGTACGAGCTCGCGGGTAACGTTCATGAAAGGCTAATGAAGACGTGTCGTTCGTCCGCGTGTTCCCGGAATCCCTTCGCGACCGCCGCCGCGATGGCGATGGCTAACTCTCCAAGCTTAACGACGTACCGAGTAAGGTATATATGTATATAGGCTTTATTACATATACGTATATAGAATCACGTCCCGCGATTCTGTACTATCGAGTAGTCCTTTTGGCAGCCTTAATTGCCGATTATCTCTGGCTGTTTCGATATCGATCTCTCGTCTCCTTCGATGAGGGGAACGCGAGTTCGATACCTATATAGCTTCGCCTATGCAATGGAAATGTAACGCCTGTATGTAAACAATTCATTGAAAGGATAAAATTGTTTTTTATTTTATTACAATTATCATGAGCTCTGGGAGCTAATTTTAATTCTTTAAATTGATATCGCGACTTTGTGCAAAGTTCGTCGATAATTCCTTTAGCGATACATTTTGTTACGATTCCCTCGCGAGAAACGCTTTCCGTATCGTTGTCTAGATAAATCAACGTACAACCTGCGATTTATTTGTTCCAGTCGATTCGACGTACCGCCAAGTGAAAGAGACATCCGCTCCGCGAAAAACCGAATAGCGTCAAAAAAAAAAAAAAAAAAAAAGAAAACTTTTACCCCCGAGATGATCGATAGTGGTTAAGACCTCGTCTATCGTGTGTTCAAATTTTATATCGAAAGAGATTAGAGAGGCCCCGCGGTATTTAAAATTTGTTTCCTTCTCTTTATTTACTCAGCCTCGAGACGCTAGCGCGTCCTTCTTGATATACGCGCGCCAGTCAAGTCACGAAGGCATGAAATTAAGAGATACGAAAGCAAATATCTCTTCTCGTATAATCCTTCCCCCTCCACCTCCCCCTCTACCTACACCCCTATGGAATAGAACTTTTTTTTTCTCTCGAGTTGACACACTTCGCTTTTATACGTCAAGACGAGCTTTTAATCTCCTCGTGTTATTGTTGTTTTTATTGTTATTGTTGTTGTTTTTTTACTATCGTGAATTAACAACGAGAAAAGATTACCTGCCTCGACTGGCTTATGTACGGTACATAGGTATAAATAATATACTCGGTAGTTCGTCGTCTTTCATAAATATTTCATTCGTTCCGTGCATTAAAAAAATTATCGACGCTTCAACGCGAGAGGGATGAAACAACCCGACGATCCGTACGTGGGTACGAATGAATTCCGTCCCCATCGTATTTTCGGATTATCGATTAGTCGGACGTGGCAGCAGTGGTAAACTGGTTGGTAGTAACGAGAGAAAAAAAAAAGAAAAAAAAAACTTTTACTCGGTATAAAGAGCGTGAGCGCGCGCGCGCCGACAGTGTTTTTCGGCTCGGCCGTCGTACAGCGGAGCCAGCTTATTCGCGAGAAGTAGAATGCGAGAACGGTATGCAAAGCTTGCTGGTTTCGGGAGCTTTTTCAAATCTCCCCGGGCCGCGGGTTCTCTCGTACGAAGCTCTTCTCTCTGTCTCTTTCTCTTTCGTAGCCCGCGCGGATCCATTTGCCAATGCTCAAAAAAGAGGGTTTTCGAACCGACTCACCGTGGAAACGAGAGTGCGCGCGCGTACGCAAGTGTGTCGATCCATCGGACGAGAATGAGAGCCGCGAATACGTCTTTTTTTTCTCTTTCTTTCTTTCTTTCTTTCTTTTTTTCGCAATGCCACGGAACGAGACGCTCGAGTCTCCGTGGAATTCGAGGATTTGCCTCAGCGTCGCTACCACTTTCATTACTCGCGAGGATTAACGTGCCTCTCACCGATGTATCAGGCGGATCGAATGAATATAAATGAACGTGATTTTCTCTTTTTTACGTACGAATAAATTGTTTATTTTTTAACAGTAATAATAATAATAATATTAATAATATTAATAATAATAACAATCATAACACGAAGGACTAATATCGTAGTTAACGACGTTACTAACGATCATCCTCGTACACGATCGAACTGTCATTTTCCCCGTTCATGAGTTTTCTCCTAAATGGCATCGACGAGTTCGCCGCATTACACTTTGGTTCACCCGTATACGCGCCTTTACTCTAGAGAAATTCGAGCTACGAGCGATTCTAATTATCGAGTCGTCAGGAATCCGAAGGATTTCCCCGGAGTATCGTGTTTACGCGCTCGCTATATTTATACTCGTGTCTATATGTATACATATATATACGAAGCAAATGTCGGTCATTTTCGAATCGCGTCTTCTTCTTCTATAAAAGCGCGTATGCAAGAAGATTACCGTCCACGACTCAAAGTGGCGAGCACGTGCCCATAGGCCCCCATTACCATGGAAATGTGAACGCATAGCAAAATTTCAACAACGATGGGTAGGTATTATGCGTACGATATAAGTATAATACGCGTGCGATCTCTCTTTCGCTCGTTGAAAAGAAAAATGATGAAGATAAAATGCGCGAAGAAGCGAGTAGGTACGTCGTACACATAGCCAATGGAAAGAAATCGAGACGGGGGGATGAAGGAAGAATGAGAGAAAGAACCGGAATCGAATCGACGCCGTAGCGACCAATCGCCGAATAAAAATCCGACCAAATTCACGACAGAGGAGACTTTGGTTTCCCTCTCCCTCCCACGATAGTCTCTCGTAGCGAGAGAGATAGAGAGAGAGAGAGACAAGCCGTTCGTTGCAGCGAAATCGGCAAAAGGGCCAAAGGGACGGTTGGACCACTCGCGGAGAGTATAGTCGAACCCGTGAAAAAATGTACAACTGGCACAATCTTGGTACAATGATCGGCCAACTATATTTGCCGAACGCCCGACGTTCGGCTCATATTCGAGGCCAACGGACGAACCAGCCCTGGAGTGATAGGGTGGGTCCTACTATTGGTAACCAGGGTTGTGCCAGTACTGGTTGCGACGATAATTCATTGCTGGGCCAATCTTCAGTTCAACGGTAAGGCCAACGTTGGCCTAGAGCTGGTGCAATTACCGGCCCACACTTGGCGACAAAAATCGGCCATTTTTCAACCAGCATTGGTGCGATGCTAAAAGCAATGCTACTCTATTTTTTGCGTGAAACCAAATTTTGCGTGAATCCAGTTTAAATATTAATAAAATAAAACCAAATGTATTTGCATATATATTTCTTTAATCACACATTTGCTCGTTTATATATTAGATACAAACACAACACGTTATATACTATCAATGAAAAGAATAAAGGTATTTAAATGAATTGAAATGAATGAAAAAAAAAAAATTATCGCAATTTTTGGGAACACTTAAAAAATATATGTTAAACAAAAATTAAAAGATTTTTTCTAATTGTTTTGATCTATCGCTGAATTAATGTTACGGAGAGCGCGTCCGCCGTCGCGATCTCCAGCTCCTGCGAGCCATCGACTGAGTTGAGCTCGAATCGTTTGGAGATCAGTGGATTCGTTGACGAATCGGTTTTGGAAAGCATCTATGGAAAAGAGATAAATGGAATTATATTTTTAACCATCGAATAACCCGTTGCTTCGGATAATATAAAAAGGCATACCATGAATGCATCTGAAAGTTGCAGTTACTGCAAAGGAAAGTTTCCCCGGATGGTTTTTTGTTTGTCGACCACATCCACTATAAGCCAGTTGGACATTTTTTCCAATTAGCGCCGGCATCACCCGAGTTAAAGCGGATTTCACATTAGGACATCCACCGACCAACGATATAACGAATTTTTTCTATAAAATAAAAAATCAATAATAATCAAAAAATTGAAATCAAAATAGACATTATCAGTAATGTGTAAACGAACCAATGCTTTACGCTGCTCCTCCGAGTCGAGAATCATCTGTTCAAAGTCTAAAAACTCATTTAGAGTTTTTATGGGTAGATTAGCGCTGACATCATGTTTTCCATCAGAAGAGTCTTCGTTCATCGGAGATCGCAAAGAGAGTGCAAGCGCAAGCATGTTTTTTAGCTCGTTGATCTTTTTATCTAGATCATATAAAATGGATCTCTTATGTGATTCTAGTTTGGAAAGAATGTTCTTCTCCATATTTTGCAACAACATCGTTAAGTTGTCGTTCCGTAGTTCTACAAAATTAAACAAAAAGAAACATTAACCAGACCAAATCAAAATCATTACACTATTTCAAGAGTAATGGGAAAATGAATCTTACGAGAAACGTCTTCATTCAATGTTTCGCATGGACCAGTAACATTTTTTGGCACCATTGGGGCCAAATTTCTGGCTTCTTTCGCACCTGCAAAAAGATATGATATTATGTTCAGTCGCTTGTTTTTTTATCAAAATAAATTCAATAAATAAATAAAGTACTTACATGGAATATTTGATGTGAGCGTTGTATTTCCAATTTCTGGTAAAGCGACTAATTCGGATAGAAAGCTTGACAAGTTGTCAATCAATGGAACCTCCGTCTCAAACTCACTCTGATTATTCTCGGCATCCGTGCTTTGAACGCAATCCAAAGAATTCATTGCACGGTCCAACCGACGTAAACCTTGCTCGTAATCCTCTAGTTTTTTTAAAAAGTCAATTGTACATAGATAACATAGTGTTCGAAGTTGAATTAATTAAGAAATATAATACTAAAAAAATACAAGATATTGTTAAAATCATAGCTTAAAATCATTTAAAAAACGAAATTCAATTCAAATAACTTAGATCGAATGAACATGTAAATATACTTACTAGCTTCGCTAATAATCTTTTTGATGGGATATTTCTCCCAATTATCGTCCAGCGATTTTTGTTGCTTCACCCATTTTTGGATTTTTTTGGAAGATTCATCAGTTGGATACCAGCACTCATATCTTTTTCTTTCCTTGATCAACCAAGTTTTAGGCACAATATCTATGACTGGCATATCGTTTGCATTTTTTTCGTCAAATTGGACGATGACAAACTGCGTGGCCGTTCGCAGATTATTTTCCATGCTAAAGTTTAAGATATTGTTTTGCAATTTTTCGAACAAAAACATAACATGAACCCTACTATTTTCTCCATTTACGTACCTGTATCCAAGAGAAGAGGAGATAATAATACTAAACACGAAAAAACGCGGGAGAACACGCACAATGTTGAGAAAGTTATCGGGTAATATTGCGCGGGAATAACAGATCACATAACGTAAAATACGCATGTACGCCGCGGGCGAACACGATGAGATCCAAACCACCACGAGGCTGACACTGCTGCGTCTATTGTGTCCCCGTTATTGTCGGCACGTAAACGAACCCACCATGCGGCGCTAGTAGTCACCCGCATGACCGTCAAGCGCCGCACCTTATTTTTCGTCGCATGAACCAAGTAGATATTTTTTTTCATTTTCTCGATCTGTTATTCTGTCGTTGTTCTCGAATAAAAAAATCGTAGTGCGGTGTTACAAAGTAATAAAATAATTAACAATTTTATCATTGAGCTTGAGCATCCCAACTTGCGTTATGTATTACACAACCGCTGCTTTCTTGAAGCGAATTATGAATATAATTGTGTGTGTATATAGTGTTTTTTTTTAATTTTATCGTTTTATACTTTATATTTTATTATTGAATTTTTATATATGTTTCAAATGTTTCAGTGTGATATTATGATATATATTATTCTTCGCTATGCAATAAAGTCACTGCAAAACAGTTGAGATTAATTTTTATTGCAATACATTTTGTTTCAACTTCGTCCAAAGGTACTGTGCTCGTTTCGTTCGATTTATCAAGTATTTGAAAAAACCCAAATTTAGTTGATAAGTCAGGTTGTGAAAAAATATTTTGAACTTGCGTCACCATCGACCCGGTGACAAAAAATTCAGATGCGCTGCAGACTTTCGGATCTTTTTGAAGATCTGCGATGGAAATATTTTTCACAAACATTATTTGGCCGTTTTGACATATTTAAATGGAATGCACAAAACACATTAATACAGTATTTAATAATATAATATATAATGCACAGAAATTAAATTATCAAACTTCGAATATTTACAGATCTATGCTTTATCGGTGATCGTGATATTATTAACGCGATTGTTACTACAAACATATAGTTGCGGGTGTCGCAAGTTTTTATTCACGCAAAAGAAGTGGTCAAATGAATTATAGGAAGAGAAAATTGTGAGGTTATGAAGAAGGCTGTCAACAGTCGTTTGCTGTTCATACTCTGAAGCTGGCCTATAACCGGCGATTCTTCCATGCCAACACTGAAGCCAGGCTTAAGTTGAACAAAGGTGAATATAGCAATAACGTGCGCATAACTGGGTAAAACGGGGATTACCAACGGTCAGACGCCAATTAAAAACCAAGGTTGGTCCAGCACCGGCAGTTTATCGTATGCCGATACTCAAGAGAAGCACGAGCTGAGTATCGGCAGACATATCGGTCCAGGGTCGGGACCAACGTTGTAAGCCTGCAATTGGTTTCCCAGTACTGCGCCGTGTGCAGGCCATGTCGTAGGGGTTGGCAATATTTTCACGGGAAGAATCGTTGCTGCATTCTCCCGTTCGTTTACGGACACGCACACGAGCCGCTCCTCCTCGTACCACTTGATGTGTGTAACTTTTATTTATACATACGTGTATACATAAGCGGGAGAGAACCGGTTTGGACGAAAGGCGAATCAACCTGGTGCACCTGTACCGGTGCGTACATGTGTGGTCAGCATCCGATCTATAGGAAGAGAGGGAGGGAGAGGAGATGAGAAAATACGAAAACGCTTCGCGGTCTCGTCTTCGTCGGTTCGAAGGGATCGAAGACAGCTCGGCTAATATCCCGATGAACGGAATAAGGCTCGATGAAGTTGAAAAGAATTTGAAAAACAAAAGGAAATTAACGTTTTAATCTTTTTCATCCCCCGTTTTATAAATTAAGAATTTTGTACGATTTTGTATATGAGAAATTTAAAAAATGCAGGAATAACAGTGAAGACAGTGTCGCAGCCATACTCGTGAATATGTGTACGAGTTGCTGTGTGAAAAGCGAATATATATATATATAGTGAATGACGTCGAATATATATAGAAGGCCGTTTCGCCCGAGAGTCGCCGAATTGGCAATCGATTTCTCGCAATTTCCGCGATACCGGCGTTAGCTCTCTCCGGCTGGTTCTGGTAGTGGCTTATAAACCCGTGGGAGATGTGCTCTCGTTCGAGGACGAGGACGACGACGACGACGACGACCACGATATACCTCTCCAAGTACCGAGGTAGAGAATCGTGCGCTCTGGATAACGAGTAACTCGCGCGCGGGCGCACGCTCATCGCCCTTTCCGTCGCCGCCACCTTTTCGACTGTTTCTCTCTCTCTCTCTCTCTCACTCTCTCTCTCTCGATTCACCGAGTCTTCGCGACCGATCCAATTAACTCTCCTTGCCTCCCGGGCACAACCCTACGAATCCTCGTCTCATCGCTCCCGACGGGACGCGAACCACAGCAGCCAAAGAAGGGACTGTCGAGAGGGTAAGAAGAAACAAGAGATATATATCTCTCGTTTCGACCCAAAACACCCTTATTTTTCTCAACAATAACGAAATCATTCGACGTTGGGAATAAAAACGAAGAAGAAGAAGAAGAAGAAGAAGGAACAAAATATCACGAGGATTTTTGCCAAACTGATGGATACTTCGAGAGTTTGTACGTACCGAAAAACGTTTCCGTCGGTATATCGTCCTCGCCAAAAGCGTCTTTCGAAGATCTCACTCGAAAACGCTTGGCGAATTTTCGTTGGTTCGAGATGGCGAAGAAACGTACTATCCTGCGGTTGGTAGTAGCGAGAAGAAGAGAGAGCGAGAGAGAGAGAGAGAAAGAAGAAACGTATAGCACACACTGTCGATGGGCGAAAGCTTGTTTGCGGAAGTCTGCTTACTTTTATTGCCACTTGGATTGTCGTCCCTTGAGAAGAGGAGAGAGAAGGAGGAAGCAGAGGATACGTACGTCGTAGCGGCAGTCCCGAAGAAGGCGCAAATTCGTTCGGTCTCTCGGTCTCTTCGGCTACGCGCTCCTCCACGAGATCGGCGCGGCTCTTCTGCAACTGCTATATATACAGGCATACCCTCTTTCTCTCTCGTTCTCTCGTTCTCTATCCCATACACACAACATACGAATGGTCCATTCCCGTGGGGTCTAACGGCCCCTCGTTGCTACTACTCGCTGCCTCGCAAAAGCGACCTCTCTCTTCCAGTCTCCGCAGTTCTATCTCTTCTCTTCACCGCACATCCCACATCGCATATACATACATATATATATATATATATATATATATATATATATATATATATATATATATATATATATATATATATATACGGTTAAAGATGATCCTGTGCGGAGAAACACGCCGCCAGAGTCCTCTGCAAGCTCGATCGTATCGACTTGGCGCCTCTCGTAACGCTCAGAGTCGCCTCTCTCTCTCTCTCTTCTCTAGTTTCGCATATACGCGTTATATGCCACGAGACACACGTATAAACGCGGGATGCAATTTACAATTCCGATGGCCAGGCACTCGCGGAGTAAAAAGGGTGTGCAAGGACCGGCGAAGTTATCGGTACTCGTCGCAAAATCGTTCGTAAATATAGCGGTACGTATAATACTCGGATCAATGCCAGCGTTCTTTCGCGAGGAATCGTAGCTCGTCGTCTCTTCGTCCCTGACACATAGGAGAAACTTTATTTTTACAAAATAATATTCTAGGTCGTTTGCAAAATCCAGAATTCGAAAGAAATTCGATGATAACAAAGTCAACGGTGTTATCGTCGATTATTAATATAATTGCTCGCGGTGAAATCTCTCATACGCACTACGAAGCCATATTAAACGTGCCGAGTATCATTTATTCATCGTGATATTATAAAAGCAGAAAAAAAAGGAAAAAAAAGAAAAAAAAAGAAAATGTACATATTCTCAGTCTCTCGCGGATAGCGCTCTTCTCCAGAGGGTGGAAAAATGCAAAACGAACGAGCATGATGCACGAAGGAGGTAGAGAGTGAGAGAATGAGTGAGAGGGAGAGAGAGAGAGAGAGGGAATTTCTGGAGGCGCAGCTGCATCGCGAGAGAGCTGTATAACAGGCATAAGACTTTTCGTGATATCTAGAGCTCTCCTGTGGGGTAACTGGCAGAAAGCGCCAACGGAGAAAAGAAAAAGCGATAAAGATAGGGCAAGGATTAAATTGTGTATGTATGTACGTGCGTGTGGGAGAGGGAGAAGAAAGAAGAGAGGGAGAGAGAACGAGTCTATGCGGAGCAAACTTTTCTCCCCTGCCTTATTTCCAACACAGGCGTCTTTCCTTTCTGGCGGACATGGTCGTTGCCGCACCAACCCACCCACCACCACCAGCACCACACAAACTCACGGCGTTGCCTTGCTCTCTGCTGCGAAAGACTGTTCAAACCCTCCCCACGTCCCTCTTCTCTATACCACACCTGAGTTAACGCTTCGAGTGGATAGTCTTTAAGCGCTCTTTTTTCATAATCTACCAAGTTTTCCATTTTCACGCCGTACCAAAGTTTCATTCGTGAAATTTATTTAACATTCTTTAACTTTGCCTCGTTGTCTCTTCTTTTTTTCTTCTTCTTCTTCTTTCAATCGTTTTACCAACGACCGGTACTATCGGATTATTAATGGAACGAGAATCGTTCGGGTTCGTCGAACGAAGAATTAAATAAAATTAATTAAATGGTAATGGTACGCGCGCGGGGGGTGATATTGAAATTAGACTTCTGTTTCGAAAATTAGTCTATATACTACGATATTATTACAAGAACGTTACAAACCATATAAAAAAAATTTTTAAAGAAAAAGAAGTCGTCAATTTTGATATTAGATCGGTAATCCTATAATACGCGATATACACGTATATATATAGGTTCGTAAGAATAACCGGTCAACGCTCGGTCGAACACTTATCGAAATTCTTACTCAATTACAGTCGCGGCCTATAACCGAGACGCGTTCTTGCTCTTAACGGGTTAACGACCGCCTTTCTCTCCCAAACTTCCCGAGCCTCTCGTTCCCCTCGTTCCTTTTTTTCGTTGTAGTTGATCTCCTTCCTCTCGTTTCGCGCCCTATATACGCATAAACGCCCCACTCGCTAATATTTACGCCGGCAAATTGCGCATTCGTACAACGTCCCGTAAATTTAATTGTAACGAGGCGCGCTTAATCCACGCGAATCCGTTTTTCGTTATACGCACACACACACACAAACAGCCCGAAAATTCCGTAATAAATTGGCGCGCGTATGATACGAGAAATTGTTGAGAAATTGTTTTCCTGCGGGAAGGTCTTTGCCCTCGTATAAATACGCTAACCGCGTACACAGCCTCTCCGCCCACCCCCCCGCCCACCACTTCTCCACCCCGTGCATCCATCCCGTAATACATAATAGGGGGAATGTACGAAACCACAATCGATGGAGTAACCGAAATCGCAGGCACGCTTACACACGATACCGAGCACAATCAATCGTAATTATTGCGTCGATCGATGAATTACGCAATAATTAATGATCAATTTTACGATCGGGCTAATCATCCGATCGGCATAATGTATGATTGGGAACGCGGGCTAATACTATACGCGTCGGGTGTGTGTATCTGTTCTTTTTTTGTTCCCCATTACGAGGTTATTACGTGTGTTGCACACGATGAAAGAAAGAAAAAAAAAGGAAAATTTCCAAACGGCTAATGAGACAATTCGAAAGTCTCTGCCGTCTGACGAATGGCCGTAAGTCACGACTGCGGTATTTGCGGATCGGAAGCGTGTGAAATGTTGCAATATATTGGCCATTGGTACTCGATTTACTCTCCCTCTCTCTCTCTTTCTCTCTTTCTCTCTTTCTTCCTCATTCCGGAGATACGAGAAAGCGAAAAGAGAAGAAACGAGAAAGAAGGAAATTTCGCGAAGTTCGCGAACAACACTATATACATCGAGAACGTATATCGACATAACTTGGCTTCCATCCGAATTACAAAGTTTCCGAGCCAGAGTTCACGAGAGTACTTCCCACAGCAACTCGACTTGCAACGCCCCCTTCCTTAACCCCGTGATCTCCCACTCACCGAAAGGGGGATAAGCTCCGAAAACGAGAGTTCTCAAAATGTCTTAGGCCAAAGAGATCGAGATCGAGTGTGAGAGAGAGAGAGCGAGAGAGAAAGAGAGATAAAGAGGAGGGAGGAAGCGTTAGCGAGACTAGCGAAACTCTCTATAAACCGGATATCGGTGGAAGCCTCTCGAAGATAATATCACGTTCTCTCTTCTGTACGTAAACGAGAATATTCCTCCTTAAGAAAATAATTGAGCACAGTCGTGCGAGGCGCTAAGCGCTCGATCGCGCGCGCGGGGAGCTTATTTGCAAGTGAAAATTCATTACATCCGGAGCTTACGAGCGAATATGAGATTAGAGAGAAGAAGAAGAAGAAGTAGAAGAAGAAGAAGAAGAAGAAGAAGAAGAAGAGGAACGTGACTCGGTGTAAGCTTCACCCTCCCTCCCTCCCTTCACCCTATATCCTCCTCTCCGGTGTACGAGCCCTCTTCTCGTATAAGGAACGACGACGAAGAGATATACACGCAGAAGCCAACCTTCTCATGCTTGTATAGGGGCTTCTCATCCGGGCTCTACGCGAACCGACCACGAAGACTTGCCTACATATTTATTTATGAGCTGTATCCAGTAGCTATGAATTCGCTACATCTCCAACATTATGCCAACAGCACCAGCAGCACCAGCAACAGCAGCAACGACAACAACAACAACAACAACAACAACAACAACAGCAACAACAACAGTGGTCGCAATAGCGGTAGCAGTAAATAGTGGCAAAATATCGCGGGGGAAGTTGAATCAGTGACAGCGGGGTAAAAGGGGCAAATAAGAGGAGACGAAGGGAGGGTGGAGGAGACGACGAAGTGAATATAACGCTCGCGCGGAAAGGATATATTTATAAAAGCGAGGAATGGAGAACGCCGGGCCACGCCAGACTCCCAGGCGATGCCCTGGGAATAGATCGTGAAACCCAGTTATGCGATTTATTCCGAGAGAGTCTTCTATCTCGTTCTATATAGCGTAGGTCGAATGTTCGAGTCTCGACACAGCAACGAAGGAGAAGCGACGAGAGGCACTACGTCAGTATTATATCGGTGTGTGCCTCGGTACATCGTTGGATAGTTGGAGGGTGGTAAGGGGGTAGGTAGCTAGATAGGTAGGTAGGTAGGTAGGTAGGTAGGTAGGTACTCTCTCCGCGCTTCAAGTCGAACGAGGGCGGAAAAAAGAAGATGGCTAGAGAGCGAGAGAGAGAAACGATGTAGTAAGGTATCGAAGGAAAAACGGTACCTCTCGATTCTACTTATTTCGACGGTAGAGATCGAGTCGAGGCCACACAGAGTTCAGTTATTTCCCGACACTCGGCACAATCGATGTCTCCTCGTTCAATGGATCGAACCGAGTGTGCCGTCGTCACTCCAGTTGCATCGGAAGAAACGATTTATCCTAGGGAAGAACCGGGCAGATAGAACGGAAGCAGAGTGAGGCATGTAAAAACGAGACAGACAGAGAAAGAGAGAGAGGGAGGGGGAGCAAAAGATCGAAGGATGACGGGAAAACTATTTTGAAGGAGAACTGTTTTCAACGTACACCCCGTAGTCAATCGTATTTGAAATTCGATCTACCAATATCTCGCTTTCTAACGGCTCACTGTTATTTTCATGATAGAACCTGCGAGGCGAAATAACGAATAAAAACTCACAGAAATGGTACGTAGGATTTACAAGCGGAGATTGATCGATGTGACGAAAGGATAGTTGATGAAGGGATTTTCATTTTTTTGATGTCTCTCTCTTTTTTCCAACGTTGTTCGTTCGACGATCGAACAGGAACTCGTTCGTGTTTTCTTCATCGATCTCAACAACGTATTATTATCAATCATTTTCGTACTTTCTGGGACAGCAACGAGGGCACCCGAAGCGAAAACTACCATGTGAGAACGCCGTCGTGTCTCTCGGGCAGCACTCTCGCCCGCGTATGCACACGTTGGTATCGAGTTTCGCGCACCTGTGTCTCCTTCCTCGTTTACTAACATTTAAGTAGTAAAATTTTGCCAGCGACCGAGACAAACACCCACACAAAGACACGATGGCACAAGGCTGTAGCACCCGGGCTAAGTAAGCATCTATTATTAAAACGACCAACATCTGAGTCACCCTTTTTGAAACTCCGGGCGCAAGGTCACCAGAGCGCTTTTCATAGCCTCGCGTAACGATATCGATTACACCGTTGTTTGGACGATTTTCAAATGAAATCTCTTCATAAAGACTAAAATAAATAAAATGCGAGAAAATTAAAGCATCGGGGCGCGTCTGTGTGTAAATTTCTTGCGCGAGAGAGTTGGGCGAGAAGTTGGGAACAGAGCCACGATAAAGTCCCGGGTGTGTATAGAAATTTTGGCATACCGGACGTGAATATTAGGTGAACACTCCCGGGCTAATAGCGTAGCAGCTGTTTTCCTCGGTTCGTTGCATTAAATCTTTTTTCAACTATACGTAAGAGACCGTTAAGAGGTCGGTGAGCCGGTAAAAGCACAATACTATGCAAACAGCGTATACGTATCGTGAAATTTGAACGAATTTTATTTCAACCGTTCGCGTATCAAACGAATTTTTTTCTCGAGACAAATTTAATTTACTTTGTTCTTTATTCACGATCGAACGAAATTGAATTTCGTTTTAAGCGCGTGAAAAGATACGCTCGGTCGCAAACGTCAAGCCACTTTGTAGTGCATCGAGTAAGAAGTAAAAAAAGGGAAGAAAAAAGGAAAAAATCGAGGAATGCCAATAACGAGAGAGTCGGCATCGCGAACAGCGCTGCTGCAAAACTCAATGGAATTGATTAAAACTTTCTCCATTGTTTCCTAGCTCTCGGAGTACGTATTCATTGATAGTTCGTCCATTACGGTGAAATGAAAACCGCGGTTATCGATTTTAGTAATGAATGAAATCGTGGTGAATTTCGCTCGGGGAAATTATTGCCGAGAGATGTGAATAAATTTAGCGTGTAGAGTTTGTGCGGAGGCGAGGAAAAGATTGCATAGATTTATAGGGTGAAAGGAGGGTGAAACGCCAATGGATGTGACGTTCGAGCTGACGGGGCTAAGGGGGATGACCGTGGAGAGGGTGAGAGAAACGCCGATGAAGATCGACGCCCGAAGACGAAGTTGTACCCTATATGCGAAAAGAAAGATATAAAAAGGAAAAGAGGGAAGTACTTGGAACGAGATGGAATAAAGAGTGAAAAGAGCAAAGGAGAATCATGAGCGATCATCGTCCGAGAGTATCCATTACCGGTCGACGGTAAGATGTTACCGGATAGCATATTAATGTTCAAGAGATCGGATGCTGCACACATACATCGCGTGGAAAATATACGTGTAAGCAACGTCGTGGCGTCTCTCTCTATCTTGCTCCTCGCCGCGATAAATTTCCCGGCTCTTGGCCTCACGGCCTTCTTCGGTACGTGAAGCTCTCTTTCTCTCTCTCTCTCTCTCGCACACACTCAAGTTTCGCTAATAAAACGTAGACTCTTCGAGACTCGCAAGGTCGGTCACTTTTTCGTTTCATCGAGGGTAATTAATAGATGCTCGCGTTTAATACCCGCTGGAGATGTTTCCGAGCAGAAAATTAAACCTAAATCGGTCGGCGAAGAATTAATGTATTTGTAATTTTTCTTTCTTTTTTTGGTTGAGCCAACATAAGAAAAAGATTGTCACTGAAAAGTTGTGTAAGTAAGGGGGGTGGATTGTATTCGCAAGAAATTCGAGCTTAAAGGGTTTTTGTTTTATTTTAAGCCAAAAAAGCGCAAAAAACGGTTGTAAATTTTTGACAATGTTCCGGCCAAATAGGCGTTCGGTTAAAACAATCGTGCCTACTTCCTTTCATTCGAAAGAACAAAACTACGGCCGATGATAACGAAAGTAGAACGAGCGCGAAACGGGTACGTTAAAAAAATTGGAAACACGGGAGGAAATTGGAATTTCCTGTGGGGGAGGCAGCGGGGAGGAGAACGTTTGTGTGTGCCTTTCTCCGTCGACCGCGAATCGAGGCAGAATGGAAATGGAACAAAACCGACGAAACTCGAGAAGCCCGTGCGCGCGAGAACGGAAGAGAGCACCCACCACCACCACCACCACCATCACCACCACCACCACCACCGCCATCACCACCACCACCAGAGCACGCGCTAGAGGCTTTCTCGAAAGTAGATCGAAGTTAAGTGGTCGTATAGCAAAAGGCTTTTAACGAGCACGGATCGAATCACCCGATAGAGAGAGTGAGAGAGAAAGAGAACGAGAGCCTTTGCTCTCTGTACCTACCCGTCTGACATATACCCACACGTAGGTATCACAAAGACACAAACAAGAAGCAACGGGAGAGATCTCAAGTTGATCAGCCATAGATCGGCAGGTCCACGGTGACAAGATCTGCTCCCCTGCCCCACGATCTTCCCCACTTTTCTTTATTTCCTCGACCTTTGCCGCACCCTCTCTCCCACTGGCCTCCTTTCAACCGTTACATATACATATAAACATACATTTTTGATGAAAAATTTCCGTGGCTCGAAGCGCTCGATCGCAGACAGCTGTTGCGAGAGTCAAAGCCCTTGCGATCTTGGCCCGATAAGTCGTATACACACCCGTTAAAGATCACCGTCCGCGAGAGCGAAGAAGCGATACGAAAGAGCTGTATCCTGTACATGACCATTTATATCACGTATATAATTTACCTCCGATGCAATATTATACATATATTTATATTGGACGGAACTTGACGCGTGGTCCACGCGTATAAAGTTGGTTAGTCATCTCAGGCTCTCGTATACCCCGAGTTCTCCATACATTATTATGGAGCCTTGTGCATAGTTCGATATGCAAGTCGGGGCTACAGGTATGGGCTGGTATGGTACACGCACACGTCTTTATGGACCATCATCCGTACGTATAAGACGTGTGTACACGTATACACCAGGAGACTAAACGCTCGGGCGTCTCATTGTGCCTGGTTGTTGAACCCTTGGGAGAGATTCGCGGCATGCCGTTATGTGTACACGCGAATACGTGTGTGTACACGATACAACGGCGGCCACGAGTATGAGCCCGTGTACATACTGTACCATTATAATTACAGGAGACAGCATCGGGATATACGCAGCTACGATAGAGGGGAGGGGGGTAGGAGCTTACGTAAGCCCCGGCGATCGTGTGTAGGAAACTGTTCCGGGCTTCGCCGACGATGTACATGTACGAGCTCTGTGTGACGAAGCCATCGCTCGGGACACTTCTCCATCTCACATTCTCTCTCTCTCTCTCTCTCTCTCTCTCTCTCTCTCTCTCTCTCTCTCTGTCCCACGTTCGAACTACGTCGGATTTATGTATACATTGTTTGAATATCGAGATGAGAATATACGAGAATTGCTCTACGTTACGACTATCGATCCGAACGCCCGTAATAATTCGACGATACAAATTATTAAAGCTGAAAACAAGAACTTAAATCGTTGTTACTCGTAAAGAAATTATGGGATTCTGTTATTATTTTTCTATGAAAGAAAAATCGATACGACGAAATGATTCAAGTGTTTGGACAGTTATCACCTACGATCGAGAGTGGTACACTGACGTATGATGTTATTCGATAGTACACGGATATATAGACGGGGCGATATGTCAAATATTGAATCTCCTACAACCCAAACCCCTAGACAAACGTTTGTTCAACCCTTTCCTGGAATCCTGTTGCCCTCTTACCGTAGGTTTGTCTATAGTTATAAAGTACGAGGGAGAAACCGAACGAACGATCGCAAGCGGCAAACCATGTATCAAAAATAAAAAGTGCACACACCCGGAAGTGGAATATATAACTGGCGAACGCGTCTGTAACAAGAATGAGCAGTGGATCTAAATGCACTTGGATATACGCCGGTATACTATAGAGGCGCGATGAGAGAGTGTCTCTGCGCGAACGCCGAGTGCATCGAGAGACTATTTTCCTTTTTTATTATCCCCCTGGGGGCTGCGCCATACAGTGAGAATCTTCCGTACGCCACGCACGATACTGGCGGTCCGTGCACAAAGCGAAACGCTGTGCAACACTCTTTTAACCTTTTCGAACGCGATATACATATATTTTTTTTAACAATGAGAATAAAAAACATAAAAATGTCGCACGCATTTCGTCGCTCGGACTATATTGTACGTTCTCGTTGCAGCTGTGACATAGCGTTATTGAATAAAGAAAGGATCCACTATTTTTTTAAATTTTGTCCCGAGATTCTCGAAAACTTTTACCCGTTCTGAAAAAGCTAAACGGTCAATGACCTTTGTTTTACCGTCGATATGAGCGACGATGATATTTTGGAAAAAAATCAATCACCGTCGAGGAGAGAGAGAGAGAGAGAGAGAAAGAGGCGTGGAAGTTTTGTCGCGTCGTTTCCGGGTTGCCGGACCAACCAGTCGACGACGAGGGAACGGCGGCAACCTCTTCTTTTTTATCCATTTATTTTTAGAAAAGAAAAAGTAGAAAAAAAAGCAACATCGCGAGCGGAAGTTGTCGATGAACGTTACCAACGCGAAAGAACTCTCGGCGTGCCGAGCCGTACTTCCTCCGCAAAACCACTGTGTAAAAGTCACCGGGATCGATAGTTTGGAGAATGTTGCAACGGGGAAGAAAAATAATAGAGTTCGATGGCTGAGAGAGAGAGAGAGAGTGCACAGCGAAAAGAAGGACGAGACGTGTAACTCGGTCGACGAAATATGCCGGTCGCGCGTCAGCTCGCGGCTGAACGGCCCACGAAGAACACGGGAAATAACTCGAATTATAGCGCACGACTAGAACCGCTCGTCTAAAATTAACCCTCGTTCGTACACGAACACTCTCACTCCGTGAGTCTCTCGACGGACACTCTTACGACGCGGTTTACCTGGTCCCTTCGATTAAATCTCTCTCTATATATATAAACGCTTGTATGTGTGTGTGTGTGTACACGTAACGTTATTCACCGGTAAAGATCGAGTCAGCTGTGACGCGAGAGCGAAAAGTAAATTCTATCTACATATATATCGTTTACCCGAGGGAAAATAGGTCAAGGCGTAAATAATGTTCCGAGTTCTCCTCCCATGGGGTTTAAAGAGCCAACGGGCGTTATAATAATAGCCAAACGAACTGTCTACGTCCTCTCCAAAACGAATCGAAGATGAAACCTTCGTTAAATTTAATTTCGTGCATTCGTTCGCTCTCGAGAAATCTCGTCGTCGTCGGCGAGAAATTAAACATCGATAAGATCGTGCCAAAGTATAAAAATATTCGCGCGATAACGTTCTATGCCGGTGAATGGCAACGAGAAAACGTAGAATATTTCAAGTTAGGTCGAGTGAGCGTCGGGTTTCGTTTTGTTTCAGCGCGTTCTCTCTATCTCTCAAGAACAGACGAGACGAAGAAAAATTGCTCGATTGTGCGAGGCTCTCGGGCCTACCCCCCTCCTCACATCCCTCTCCACGCCAACAACCACCACCACGCCAAACGGTGTATGAGTCGCGCGACAGCTCCAAACGTACATATCCACCCACTTCCTTCTCGGCTGCTCCCCACCCTCCCCCAACCCACCCGTTTACTCGTGAAACGCACGGCTTGAGATTTCAAATGGCTTTTCTACGTGACTTGTCGCACTGACACCTCCGGCAAACGCCGAGAGAGCGGAAAAGCATTGAGCTTGACCAGATCTTTTTAGCCGACGTCGGGACTATCGATTGCAACACTCCTGTTTCCATACGTACCTACTCGTCCAATGATTTTATATCTATATCTACGTACGTATTTTTCTATAGACACACGTTCGATATTCACGTGGAATTTCTCGTTTCGATATGAGTCACGGGTTTTATACACGGTGCATTGTTTCATTCGTACGATAAGAGTATAATACGAGGATCCGATGTTACTACTCACTTTGTCTGAAAGCCCTCGAACTCTTCCTGTTGCTCGTTGATCGACGCCTCGAGATCGAGATAGGCACCGTAGTCACCATCTTTGTAAAGCTGAAGAGCGGTATCGTCGAGCTGAAGGCAAAAGAGAAAAAACGAGGATATTAATTAATTAATTGTTTAGCTTTGTTTTTTCTTCGTAATGAAATATTGATGTCATATATAGCGAGGAATTCGAGGAAATTGGGATGTTTGGGTGGAATGAGATTTCTTCCGTAATATTTCGGGAGTTAAACGTCGGAGGGTTTCACGAAATCGTGGCGCGGTATTTTCGGATGTTTTGGAGACTCGGTGGATTATCGGATGGCATAAATTTTCGCCCGGAGGTGAGCAACCCCGGTGTGTCGAGAATAAAAATAAAGTTCCGTGGCATCGGTTCGTCGAACCCTCTCGCTCCTCGGCTCGTTTCTTCTTTCATCCGCAGCGCGACCAGCGAGAGGCAGAGAATCTTTCGTCTCGCGTTTCCACCTTTTCTGAGAAAGGATCGCGAGTCGCCCGTGAACAACTACGTAACGACATTCGGCTGGTGTGCCATTTTCGTCTTTTGACAAGAACGAGACTATCTCAACGAGTTACGAGCCCCAAAGTACGCAAAAAAAAAATTATTTTCCATAAATCAATTCGAGTTAATCGAACTTTGCTAATTCAGGAACGATCGAACGAATTTTATTTTATCATCATTTTATTATCGAATAATACTTTGGTGCTTGCGAAAATACAAGTTTTCCTGTACCTATAAATGGTGACGACGATGATGATGACCTATATATCTCCAAAATCTAAGACCCCGGAGTGGTTTGAAAATAGTTTCGTTTCATCCTCATAGAAATTTCGCCTCTCTTTCTCCCCGTTTGTGTATATAACCGACGCCACTTAAACGCGCCTTGGAGAGACTCGGTTGCATTATGCTCCGTTCCTTTTTCATGAAGAGCGTGAGCTTCGCACGATTATACGTCTGTGTATCTCTCTTGCTCTATCTCTCGAACTACAGAATTATATAGAAAGAGGAAGAGAGAGAGAGAGAGAGAGAGAGAGAGAGAAATGCATCTCACCCGGACCGTTATGTAACTCATCTCATCTTTGTATTCGCGGGCCGTGCTCTCTGGCAACGATGAGGTAGTAACAGTAGATATATATATATACCCCTCCAGCTTCGAAGCGAATCGAGGTCGTACAGCGTACAAACTCCGTTAAATGAGATAGGAATAATCCAAGCGGGAAAAGCGTCATTTTTATTTTTTGATAAAAATAAAGAAACAAAAAGAAGAAGAAAAAAATACATCGAGAACCGGGCCCGCGCGCGCCTCGGGTCTACCGTATCATTGTAGTCAAATATAATGAGAGACTGTGACGGATTCGCGAAAAGCTGCGCGTGATAAATATCACTATATATGTACCTATATATATATATAATAACGTATACGCATATAGCAATTCTCTACTCGCTCGAGCGATTATATGGGTGACGTTTGTGTTGTATGCACGTACGTGTAGAGGTACAACGCACTATCAACGTACCCCGTCGTGTTCCTTTTCGTTTTACCTTGGCGTGCGTTTCACGCTCGAGTGCGAACGTAAGTGTAAGTAAGAAAGGCGCGAGGCGCAACGAGATCGCGTGTGTGCTCTCCCATGTTCGAGAGTGAACCTCGGGGTTGATCGACGCACGAAGAGGGAGGGTAGGAGAAACGCAGCGCGGTCGAAATTGGCGATAAGTGTCGAAAAATGGCACCAGTGGCGCCACCTATCGGACAACGTCCCGAATTACAACAAAGACGATATTTACTCGTGAAATTAAGTAGCCCGAGGTAAAGAGTGATAAAGAAAATGAGGTCGCGAGTGTGCTCGAAATGTATTTCTTTTTCTTCTTTCCACCGAGACCTAATGCGCGAGATAATCGAAAAATGGTAGAAAGGCGAACGAGAGACGTAGAAAAATGTCTAGACCGGCTGACTGACGTCGAGTTCGCTTGGTGTGTACATTCGTAATGTGTTTTAATGCGAAAAACGAGATTGCCTCGAAGCCTCGTCGGTGGGTGGTTGGATATGGAACTTGGCTCAACACGCTCGGATGGTTTTGTAGGTGACACATAACGCGCACGTGAGCCAGGTTCACCGACACGAACTATACGGTTCTCGTACGTCGTGGACTTTTGGCTCGTTACAATCTCCCCGAGACGAGGACTTTGAAATCGAGGGTGTTACACGCGACGCGTATGTATATAAGCGAGTTTCTCTCTCTCGGTTTGCGAAGAAACGAGAAGTAGCAAGACCGCAATGATCGGAGAAAGTACTCGATCCAAGAAGTGACGTCATCACGGTCCAACGCAGTCTCCTTGGCTCGAGCGAGCGGCGTATGCAGAAGCACATGGGGCCAGTTAGTGGTTAATAGACGACACTAAACACGCCATATCCCCGTTACATCGAGCACATTATCCCTACCCACCCTCCCTCCATCCTCCGTCACTCCGATACACGTGTTCGTGCGTAGTTTCGCAGTCGCGCGTTAGGTCCAACACTCGTACTTACAAATGCGGACTCGTGTAACCGAAGATTCTAGAGAAAGGGAGAATTGGTAGCGAGAGGTGAGAGAGAGAGAGATGGTGGTGTACCGAGACCTAGGAAGCTGAGACAGTCGTGCCAAGCGTTTGCCACCATCACCACAGTCCCACACACTGTACACAACTCCCTCTGTCATTAGAGATGATTACGGAGTACGGGACAGGCGGTTCCTGTGTGTCAAAGCGGCGTTATGCGATACGCGATACGCGTTTCAACTCGAGCATTAATAAAATGTATTTATTTTATGAAATGAAAATAATTGATAGGACACCGACCGTGCCCATCGAACGGACTCTGGTGTTTCCTGATTTTTCGTATCTCTTCGCCTCGACGACTCGCTGTTTTATTTATGGGGGATAAAACGTGAGGAACAATGTTACGTCTTGAGAAGATGGGGTTGAAGAGGATGAATAATCACATCCTGGGGAGAGGGAAGGGAGGGCTCTCTCCCCGGTGGCTCCGGATGATGAAACGACGTACTCGAGGGCGTGCTCGTTGCTCGCGAGGGCTGATATCCCGTTGAGAGCCAACGAGAGAGGCGAAATTCTGAAATATTTTGCCACCGACCACCACGAGGCGAAAGAAGGAATTTCTGTGGGGGTCGAGAGAAGACTCGAGGAGAAAGATGAATGGACTGTTTGCTCGAAAAAAAACACACACACGCACGAAACACGTCGCCATGAATGAAAACAAGAAAAAATAATTAATACCCATGCAGAAATTCTGATAGGGATACCCAACTACCGATCATATCCTGATCAGGATATGGCAGGGATGCCCCAAAACGGGTGTCCCTACAGGAATCCAGATAGATTCTATATCGGAAGAAATTTGCGTCGGTGCCGAACTTTCGAAACGATGGCGCCACTGTACTTTCGGCGCATACGAATCATATTTTGATCAGGATATGGCAGGGATGCGCCAAAACGGGTGTCCCTACAGGAATCCAGATGGTTTCCGCATCACAAGAAATTTGCGTCGGTGACGAAGTTTCGAAACGATGGCGCCACTGTACTTTCGGCACATACGAATCATATTTTGATCAGGATATGGCAGGGATGCGCCAAAACGGGTGTCCCTACAGGAATCCAGATGGTTCCCGCATCACAAGAAATTTGCGTCGGTGCCGAACTTTCGAAACGATGGCGCCACTGTACTTTCGGCGCATACGAATCATATTTTGATCAGGATATGGCAGGGATGCGCCAAAACGGGTGTCCCTACAGGAATCCAGATGGTTTCCGCATCACAAGAAATTTGCGTCGGTGACGAAATTTCGAAACGATGGCGCCACTGTACTTTCGGGCATACCGTTCAGATTCCGATGGGGATTAGGCAGGGATACCCCAAAACGGGTGTCCCTATAGGAATCCCAATGTTTTCCAGATCGAAAGAAATTTGCGTCGGTGACGAGATTTCTATTGTTTTTTAGTGAAGGTGACTTTTACGGTGCATCAACGCCTCCACCGGAATAAAAAAGATTGGTCGCATTTGATGGTCCCCTTCAAACAGTAGGTACCACTTTTATTTGGAACATTTTTTTGTAAAGTCGATAATTCCCGAGTTATTTCGGGTGGCAGAGATAAACGGTACACCCTGTATATTCATTTAGCTATTTGGATATTTAGCATTCATATACTAAATATTATTACACATTATACCGATTTAATAAATAATTCAATAAATAGGCGGTTGTTCATACTTTATTGAAATATTAAAATTATTATTTTAAGAGCAACAGTGACATAAGGGTAGCGTTCGAGACTCACACGCCGAGGGTCCCGGGTTCGATTCCCACCGACAGCAACGGAATTTTTCTATGTGCTTTACTGTGCTCTCGGTAGTACGGAATCCTATTCATAAGAAAAACTACTCTGTAGGTCCACCGGAGTGGTTGCTTACATGTAATAATTTCATTTTGGACATTTTATTTTCGCCTGTATTTACCCGTAATCCTAAAGGATCCGGTTCTGGATCCCTAATGGAATCCAGTTTACGAATTTTACATTTGGTCCTCGAATCTGATCCGATATCGGACTAGATCCCGATTAGAAGCTCGTGATACATGTCAGAATCCAGCTAGAATCATTGATGGATTCGGGCAGGGATCCCTGCTCGAATCCAGTTTCCCAGCGTTACATTTATGCTTGGAATCCAATCCGATATCGGACTAGATCCTGATTGGAAGGTGGGCATACTACCGCGAATCCAGCTGGATCCCTGACGATATTTCTGCATGGGTAACAACAAAAAAAAACAAAAAAAGAACTCAATAACAAAGGTAAACGAGATGAGGAAAGATCTCGTTTCTACGAATACTCATAAATTCCATTGGAAAGAATCCTCGGCTGCAATTGCGTTCGCAATGTCGAAATGTACCCCGTATTGTCGTCTCGACCGTCGAAAATCCCCGGAAAGGGCTCGAGTTGCAGCAACGAGAAATCCTCACGTTTGTTACCACGTCTCTCTATATTGGTCTGTATACAGCTCGCGAGTCTGCAAAGATTAAGTCTAATCGTCTAAGGTTACGTGATACCCGATACTCGTTCGAGCCTGGCTAATGTGCGAGGGTTTGTACCAGTGGTAGGTGAGGGAGGGCCGGAGGAGGGTTCAGTGGTTCGCGTAACTCTCCTCGGTCAAGCAATCGTGGGGCTTCGATAATCGATACATATATATACACATATACATATATCTGCTTTCTCATTGCACGCTCTGTACAGGTTTCTCTCCAACCTCTCCCCCCCCCCCCCGCCCCCGCCCCTCGTCCACCCAACTTCCTCCTCTTTCACACCCTCGCGCGCTGTCCCATCCTTCGAAGGTTTACCCCGGGGTCGCTTTCCACAACGCTAAACGGCTGTCGGTCCTCCACCATCGCACCACCACCTTTACCGGGCTTCCCAGCATTTTGTTACCTATCCCTTACGAACCAAGGCAAGTTTACGTCGTGTGTTCAGGGTGAATTCCGTTCGTTTCACGAAAGCGTGCAAGTACACGGCCGGGCGTTTCTCTTGGTTGGCCGGCACTGCGGAGAACCAGCTAACAACAGAAGCGACCGAGGCACACCTGGGTATATTCTCACGAATAAGGTATCGCGCACGGGTACGAGAGCTCCATGCCGAAGCTCTTTGCCGAAGCTACGTAAGGCGAAACTTTAAATTACCGACCGTACTTTAGTTGTTTAGGAATTGACCGAACTATAATAATGCATATTAATTTATTTATGAGACAGGCTCTACGTACAGCGTGCATCGACCCTCTACCTCGAGACGTAATAATTTCAAACGAGGGTTGGCGTCGCGAGGGTATAATAAACTTTTTTTTTATACGAATTCCCTCTAGGCATTCAAGGTTATATTTTGTATGTCTAATTCCAATCCGTAGCGTGGCGTAGACTACAACTACCGACCAAACTGAGGAAATTTACTGACTAGAGTACGAAGAGAGATGATTCGCGGTGATTAGACTGTGCGCGAAGCTTTCGGAGAAACAATGCGTGTATAACGAGCGTAATTGCTCCGACCGGCTCACGGGGACTGATCTCTCCCTCTCTTCCTCTCTCTTCCCTACGCATTTGCTGGCCTAGGAATAGACGATGTTGAACTCGTGTTCCATATATATAATATTACCGGATAGCATCGTCGTTTGACCCTCCTCGACGTATGGTTTGGCCAAAGGAGTGTACACGGTTGGAGGCTCCTGTATGCGCGCCTCCCTCTCGTATATCTGGGTCGTTACGGTCGACCTTACGGAACGGTCGCGGTTCGATCATTCGTAACGAGCCCTAGGTCACACACAGACACACACACACGGAGCATTTAACTCCGACAGGGAATTAACGTTCATCCCATATAGACAGACATATATACATACATATAAATAGATATGTGTAAAAGTAGACCCGTTAATGCGACCGGCGTGCAACTAATAAGCGTGTCGCGTGCGCATCTTCAGAATCGCGAGAGATCGAGTGAAATCTTTCATACGAGCGTATAGAATGCTATACGTATAACGTACCGTGAGCAATTGAAACTAATCCAAACAGCTCGTTAGGAAGACGCGCGACTCTTTTATACGTAAATAAGAGACGCGCATTGGTACTTACATTTATGAATTTACGCAAACTCGGCTTCGTTTATACGCGTCCTATGTATGTAAGAATTGTATATATATATATAGGTATTTAGACAGTTGGACAAAGTGGAACTCAGCGAGTGCGCGTGGGACTCGTGTGAACCTTGGTCGTATATAGCTATATAAGGACAACCGTTAAAACTTCTGTGGCTCTAATTAAACTTGATTGCAAACGAGAGATCTTTTGTGATGGGAGACGTCGAGCGAACTTGGAGAGACAAGCGTTACATTCGTACATGTAGGTACACACTTCGATAGCGATATAACGGACGCACGCGCACGTTAGAGAGAGAGAGAGAGAGAAAGAGAAAGAGAGAACGCGTGGGACGCATAATAGCGCGAGAGATGACACGAGGATAGAAAATTAACGGGTTGATATAATTGACGGAGAAACAAAATGTGAAAACGTCGTTAAGACGTAGCGTGTCGCGAAACGGTGAGACGGTTATGAACGAAAAACCATTGTCTTTGGACGGTTCGAACACGCTCGAGATATGTTCTCTCTTATAGGAAAGAGGGAGAGAGAGACGATGAGAAGATTGAGAAAACTTGAACCCAGGAGAAAAAAAGATTCTAGTGCCAAGGTTGAAAAACGAGTAAATTTGATTTGACGAAGAATAAGAAACTGTAAAGCATCACGATCGGAGATTTTCACGGAAACGAGGCGCTCACGTGGCTCGCTACTTTTAGAATCTTCGTTCTACGATCTTTCCATTATACGTAAGTCCGATGTTTATTATGGAAGAGAAAGCGATTGGATTACTTGACCGGAACGCTTCCACCTCCGCGGCGCTATTACCGTACACAGACACACAGACACACACACGCACACACAGATCGTCCCGGTGATCTAACTTAGGTATAGCTTATAAACCACGAAAGGATTTCGTGCACCCGTCTCGTCTGGCGAAAAATCACCGTAGACGATACAAAGGTATAGAAAATTAATGAATCTCCTCGTCCTCGTGGCGTCTGCGAAAACGCGATATCCTGTCGAGTCGTTACAACGAATTGGCGCGACCCACTTTGAATTACGTTTAGTATTACGTGATTCAGGAAATATCTATATATATATATGCATAGAGGGAGTTTATGCGCGAACGGAGGATTGAATATCGTGTCGCGAACGACCGAATAATCGATCGTCTATCCGTATATAACTCTCGGACCACTCGAGGATCGAGAAATTACCGCAACAGGACATATTTACCTGCTGCGAGCCGCGCGGGAGGAACTCGTGACAGCGGCCCAGAGCGGTTCGAGAGATCCGTTTACATATATACATACGATATCTACTACCGAGAGACCAAGAGAGAGAGAGAGAGAGAGAGGGTGAGAGGAGTACGAAACGGAGCTCTATTCCGTATCGCTATAGTCATACATATGTTTCTACACGGCACGATTCACGAGGGTAGAGCAATTGCAATTTCGCGATTCGATCGACGAACCACCGCGGCGTGGCTACAGGGAGAGAGAGAGAGAGGGAGAGAGACCCGGGGCCGTCGTTCGTTGAACGCCTATATAGCACTACTTCGATTGCAATCGGCCGCAATCGTACCTCCTCCCGTGAGTCAAGACTCTATTTGAAAACCTCTCTCTCTCTCTCTCTCGATCTCTCTCACTCTGTCGCGCGCTTTGCAAATCCCGTTTAATAAAATAGTAGAGAGTATAGGAGGGGGAGAAGCGTCTGTAATATAGAAGCCGATGACAAATTATATCTTCCCGGATGATACGCGCGCGCTCGATGGAAAACTTACGAGGCGCAACGGACTATCATCGGGATTTATTAATGCGCGAGAGAGTGAAAGCGCGCGCGCGTTTATAAATGCTAATCGTCGTAAAGGAGAATCACCAGTGTGGAAAAAAAAAAGAAAAAAGAAAAAAAAGAGTAGATTCGAAAAGTTGTACGACCGGGTACACGTTGGCACAGCTGCTTGAAAAAAAAAATTATATTACTTCTCGTTGTATAATTTCATTATTCCTTCTTTTTTCTTTCCTCGTTTGTTTTCGTCTCTAAATAAAATCTTGCACGATGGAATAAATTTCTTGGCGCGAAAAAATTTCCATTCAAAATGCGTGTCCGTAATTTTTAAAAGATATTTCCTTTTCTATTTTTTTTTTTTTTTTTTATATAACGGGCGTATTATTAATCGCGCGAAATGAACTGTCTCGCGAGACGGGAAAAGAGCGGAGATGATGGAATGGAAAGGTGGGCGAGCGACGGCGACGGCGACGGCAGCACGTACGAGAAAGGAACGTTCTCGCTAGGGAAAACAGGGTTTGTCCCGTGCGCACAGGGGGGTCCGGTTGCCACCTAACAGTTACCACTGAACGTAGGAAAACGCGTACCCGGCCAACGCGGGTAAAAGGTAGCTGGCATCCGCGCCAACGGTGGAGAATCGAGCCCCTCACCCCTCCTCGCCACTCTCCCTCAGTCTCTCTCTCTCATCCCCCCACGGTCTCGCGTTGGGGGTAATTGTCATGCAAAGTAAAGAGGCAACATTAGCATCATAAGCGGGCAGATACTCCGCATTCCCCGGCCATTGTACTCCCTAGTTAGTTCATTAATTCTGGTACGCGTGGCTTTATGCACGCCCGTACGTCCCTCTACGTACCTACCCGTATATACCTCCTGCAATATTACGCGTATATCCGGCGCGCGCGCTCTACAACCACAGGCGCGCATCATTTTCTTCACTCCCACAAACACACAACAACACTTCTCACCGCTGCTATCTTATCTTTTTTACACCGCAAATTCCGAGGTTTATTGTTGTATATCAAATATATATATATATATTTATGTGTATATATGTATATATTTATATACGAGATCTCGTTTCTCGACGGTGATACGAACGGCTGTGCGGAGTCTTGAAAGTTGCCTCCCCTCCCTCCTCCTGTCGCGACTCTGACGGGTCCTCTTCTCTTCTACCTCTCATTAATTCCCGTAACTACTTCCGCTTCACGACGATGACATTTAATTATCGGAGAGGGACGCATTCCGGATTGAAACGAGTCCGGTGAGTATTATTTCCCCGGCTCTCAATTTACATCCTTAATGTTATTATACGCTTTTACGATCCGGCGAATTTACGAGGGACGCCGAATCGATGGTCGGAAGAAACTTTGTCGTCGAAAAGTTGAATTAATTTCGTAATATAAACAACAAGAAATAGTGGTACATTCTTGATTGCGCGTTATTCTACGTTCTCTCTCAAATCCGATGACTGTATATCCGTTTATCGGATTACGAAATAGAAGAACCATTAGAGAGAGAGAGGAAGAAAAAGATTTAAAAAAATGTCGTAACGTTTTCTAGGGTGTCGGAGAACAGCTTCCGATAATCCGTCGCTCTAAAACCGGTGGCACGCTCGTGAGCCTCGTAGGAAATGGAGAAGGCGAAGGCGTTTAGCCAGCACGTCGCACGCTCGCGCGAGATGCACCGGAAGAATCTCGTTGCCACAGCGTGCTTCTGGTCTTGTGTGCTCGCATCTGGACCTTATACCAAAGGTATAGCACACCTTTTCTCTCCCTGTCTCTTTCTTCTCTGTCCATCCTCCGTATCGTCCATTCCTTTCCATCGTACATAAAGGAGATCTTGCTATACTCGACTCCGAGAGTCCGAGATGGCTCGGTGACTCGACCTGGGTTTCTCGACACGAACGACGACGACGATCCGCGAATAAATCGCTTCTCGCCCGATGGAGGCCAGCTGGGTACGTTTGTGGGATCGTGGCACCAGACGCCCGGACGAACGAGACGGTCACTGGGACTCTTTCTCGCCAGAGGTAATGTAGGTATACCTTTGGAAACGTGAAAGCCGTGAGCCAAGTGACCCTAATGCGCCTCGATCAAAAGCCACGTGAACCATTCGCCATCTATACAACATCTCTGTACATATTTATTTCGAGACGTTTTCTGTAACAACAAAAAATAGAAAAATATTCAAACGACATTTTTTCTACTTTTCGACTTTTTACATAAAATTGATAAGGGCGAATCGTGCCAGATAACTAATCGTTCTCGCACTTCCCTTATCGTCCGATACGGTCAAGAATCCGTAGTAAAAGACATTCGACGATATCGAAAACGAACGAGCCGATCGAGAACGTATCTACGATCGTGAAGGGACCGAGCGACCGGATAGATAGAAATTCGTCCGTTCGCACAGTCGCGGTACAAAGGAGAGGGTGAAGAGGACGACGGAAAAAGCAGTAAACGGGACGAACCGTGGAGATGTATACGCGAGCTCGTAAACTCGAGGAAATCCACGGAGTCGCATCACGTATCCAATTTTCCGGAGATCAGTTGCATGATACGGGAGTTTGGAAATCGGCAGATTGAAACAAGCTGCTGTGGCGAAAGAGAGAAAGAGACTGATAAAAAAAAACGAAAGAGAGAGAGATGTGCCGCACACCGCTGACCCTTAGAATTCTATCTCCGGTGCCGGGTGCCATATCCCGTCGCGAAAAACGTTACGAAACTCCCTACCATCGCACCTATTGCTAAAATCTAATACCACGTCCCACTGAAACCCTTCGGAGCGTTCTATTTTCATTTTTCTTTTTTTCAATTCGTTTTTATACCCAGCTTGCAATTTTCGTTCAATCGAACAATTCGCGAGTCGGTCAGCCTTTTATCTAAGTTTATTTCCGTTCTCGCGTCTCTCATGAAAATGCATACGGGGGTTAATTTAGGCGTTAGATAATGAAACATTTTGATCAAAGATAATAACGGGAGGGGCGGGTGGGGGATGGTTCAAGGCCGTTGCGGTATTCAGTCGACAATGTTAACGGGCGTGCATTACGCGTTCATACGTTGCGTACGCGTTGGATATCGTCTCGTATCGTTGTCTTATCGAACCTTCCTATCGGCCAATTAGCAGAAATGAGATCAAAGCCGGAGATTAACTAGCAGTTTCCTGTGACGTTCCGAGCTCTGTGTGTCTGCGTTTGCCTGCTCTATTGCATCGTCCCTGTTGGTACCGAGCACACACACACACAGACACACAGACACACATACATATATATACGTTTACACGAGTATAGCTGACCGGGGAATTCCAGCAGCAAGAACACAAGTGCCATCCTCGAGTTTCCACCGATGGGCAATGTACCTACACATATACGCGAAATACATTACGCGAAGTAAACCGAGGAGGATGAAGTAATTATGAGAAATCTCGAGGCATTATGAAAAATGTGATTTCACCGGAATCGTTATGGGGATTACTTATCGCTCGTCGCTTCAAGAATTCATCAAAAATGCCAATTTTTCTCACGACGATAATTCACTCGCTGGAATCGACGACAAAAAAACACCTGGCGATATTATCCGACGAGCGTGCTCCTATACCTATATATATATATATATCAATGTGAAATCACGTCCGACGTCGTGGAAGCCGACGGTATCAGCATTCATACGGGGTTGTCGATTCGGGATTGAAGCGCGGAGATATGAAGAGGAGAGGCGAAGGAAGAGATTGAATCGGCTGTAAGAACACAAGAGGCCTTCGGTATAATGCGAAAGGGAGCGGAAGGAAAAAAAGGAAGAGAAGGAAGAGAAAAAAGAAAAAGGAAAGAAAAGAAAGGGAAAAAAAAACGTCATGAAACGACGGAGACGACGAAGCTCGTGAGGAATTTGCAACTGGACGACGAGGAGAGACTACCGGACGAGAGAAATACTAGACCGAGAAAGAGAGAGGGAGAGAGAAGGCGCGAAGCGGACGCAAGAGGAATACGAAGAATACGGGCTTTTATATGTATATATATATATATATGTGTGTCGAGGCGGAAAGCCAAGGTAGAATCGCCGCCACCGCGCGGAGAAAGAAAACGAGAGTCCTCTTCGTAGCCAGGGCTCATCGTCACGGCACGTCGCACGGGGCTCGCATGTCGCACAGGTTTCGCAAGGTCTCTCCCCGTGAAAGAAGAAGACGTGGAAACAGCTTCCACCGTTGGCGTATACGCGCATCGCCGCAGGACGCTAATGAATAATGAGATCGAACGTAGCGACTCAATAATCCGAACGTCTTTGCGGCGTTAACAAAAAAAAACGTCTCTCCTGGTACGTAATATGACGGGGCAAAAGGACGAGAATCGAATCGGCAATATTTTTCTGACGCGATCGATACGAATAATTGATCAATAAATAAAATTTTTAAATTTAAGTAATTATAATTTTTTAAATCTTTCGTTTTTTTTTTATTAAATTAATTAAAATTTCTGGTCCTCGTGATTTTCACAAGGATATATCGGGATCTTCATCGAGACTGGGTGATCGGTAAAGGGGTAACATGGAGACGAGAGGAACGAGGTAAAAGAAGAAAATAAAAAGGAGAAAAAGAGAAAAGGTCACCGATCGAAATGACGAGGGGATATAAACGTACTTGGGGCGAGGAAGAGGGAGAAGAAGGAATAAGAGGGCGATTACACGTTGAAAACGGAAGGGGGAAGAGTTTTGATACGCGAGAGAGAGAGAGAGAAAACGAGTGTAAGAGAGAAAAGATATGGTCGCATCTGGCTCGGTCGTTTAAACGGACGGCTATTTTATTGGCCTGCTCTGACGTCAATGTTAACTCCATCATTGACATTTTATTAGCATCCTTCCATTCCCGTTTTTATATCTGCTCGACCAAGATTCGGATCAAGAGACGATCCTGATCTCTTCTCGTCAACTCGCGATTAAAAGTCGCCTCGTCTCGATTCGACTATATATAAAAATACGATTGTTATACGGCGATAGATCGAAACGTCAGCTGTCATGCGACGAAAAAAAATACACACATCTCGTAACGATTCAAAATGTAGATAAAACACAACGCGTTGAGAATCGAGTTTAACGGGCGACAACGAGTTCCCGATGTTGCAACTGTAAATCGTGATTATTCGCTCAGCTGCGCTCGAACGAATTCATCGTCGCGTTCCGACAAAATATATCCAACTGTATATTTCCGTAAATTGCAATATATCGAGATTATAATTATGATATTCGTGTTGCGCGGGAAATTTGCGATTTCGTAACCTCCAATAGAATTTTTTTTAGAGGACAACAAATGTGAACCCTCGGCAGGGGTTGATAATCGATATTTCTAATTTCCTTTCGAGACTTTGGGGGTGAACATTTTTTTAGTTCGAAAAGATTTTGTAGGGGGTGTCACGGAATAGGAAATTTGCCAGGTAATGCGTGAAGAGGAAAACCAAGCGGCGCAGAAATTCTCACGCCTCATCTTTATTCCGCGAAGCGCGACGCCGTTATTTTTGCATATTTTTCTCCCTCTCTGTCTCTACGGCGCGAGCGTGCTCCACCATAAGGCGCGATGAGAAACAATGAGAAATGAAATAAGTACAAGTTTGCAATTAGTGGTCGACTCGAGGGTGGAATCGAGCCGATTTGTTCGAGTAGGGGAGAGGAGGGGTTTGGAGAAGAAAAGTTCTTGGGTTTCTCACTAATTTTTGTTGTTTCTTTTTGTTCTATCCAAGTAGAGCAATGGTTCTCATTAAGCAAATGCTCTTACGTATATTTTTTGTCCTTGTCCGGTAGTCGAGGATCATTTTCTTGCAGCCGACGATTCTTTTCTCTCGTTTTCCCGCAACCCTTGCCTCTCGGATTCCATATCCTCGCGGAGGTATAATCCTGCGAGGCGGATCGAGCGGTTCCCTCGGCACGTCAGGACGCAATGAGGAAAACGAGAGAGGGAGAGAGTACAGATGAGCGGAGAGAGAAACGTTTGGGAAACACGCGGAAACGGGAATACCTTGCCGGTCTGGAGAACCTGGACGCGATACCAGGGCGGCTACGATGCTCTGCGAAGGATCAGCCGAGCATTTCAACAACGTTCATCCGTAAAACGAGTTGTTTCCACGAAGTGGAAGAAGACGAAGATGAAGAAGACTTTTTGTTGGCTCGCTTCGTGTTGTTTTAGAGAGAAGCCCCTTACTAGAACGGGTTTAATTCCCACGCTCTTCTTCTTTCTATTTCCCTCTCTCTCTCTTTCTCTTGGTCTCTTTCTCTCCCTCTCGGGCGCTCACTCAGTTTTCCTTGTCAGAATTTCATCCGAGACCGGAGTAACGAAAAATGTCTAGAGATTAAATGTCAAGCTGTTTTTTTCAGTCTTTTTTTAAAATATATTTTTCATTCTCCTACTGGAAATGAGATTTTCTTGAAATATTGTACAACAAGATAACGAGATTAAAAATTCAAAGTTTGCTAAATCAGTAAATTATTTTGAAATTAACTGAACAATTTTATAGTTTCGGTATAAAAAGCAATACGGTAAATTGTCGAAAAACGATCACCGATCTGACAAAGGTAGGAAAATTCAATCGTCCTCGTCTTCGTCGAGGAGAAAAATAAAATTGCGTTACTTTCGTCGTGTCGTTTGGCTTGGCAAAAATTTACGACAGGATCATGCAAATTGTCAAACGGGTCCGGATTTCTCCGCGCGAGGCAAGCGAGACACATAATCTCCACGAGCATACTTTGTATTTATTGCGCGTCGTATAATCGGAGCTCCGACGAACGAAAAAGAAAAAAAGCAAAAAAAGAAAATCTATAAAATTGTAAATTCGTTTGAAACTTCCCCTACGTCCGTAAGAGGGCAACGATCGTCGATTTTTCACGAGGGCAACCGGAAGGGAAAGAAGGCTAAGAGCGAAGGGAAATGAGCGACAGCTGCTAGCAGGTAAAACCAGGTAGTTTCGAGTCACGGTGAGTGGACGATTTTCAGAAACGAACGAGACTCTCTCTCTCTCTCTCTTCTTCCCATTTTTCCTCGAGTAATTTTTTCAGATTGCCACGGATGTTTCAAGAAACGACGAGGCAACGTCTTCCCCTCGTAAAACGATGCTTCGACGTTGGTTTATTTTTTCTTCATGAAAATTTCTACCAAGACAGATTCGTTACATCGTTATAAGTAAGAGAGGGTTAAGGTCCGAGGTCAAACGTGTACCAGGGGAGGGATAGGGAAATCTCTCGTTTCTCTTTCTGCGTCTTTACGACGAGATCTAGATATTCGTACGACAGTAGGAAGATCCGGTTACTGCGGTGGTCTCCAGTCGCAACGGTCGAATAAAAAAACACACACACACAGACGCACACACGGCTCGAATCGTTTTATCTTTAGTTACGCCGGATTAAAAGACGCGACACTCTCGAAAATTCGTCGTATACTTTGGGGTACGTCGAATCCTACGATATATGAATGCTTATGTATATAATGGTAGAGAGAGGGATGGAAGAAGGGAAAGAGGGAAGGAGAAACACGGCTACTTTCACGCCAGGACATCCGAGTGAGAGAGAAAGAGAGGTAAGAGGAGCGGAGGTGCCGTGGTCGGAGAACGAAGGTGAAGAAAGGAATGCGAGAGAATGTGCGCCGTGGTGCGAGTGATTTATCGTCGGTCGAGGAAGAATATAAGCCGAATCGTGCCAGTCACGAGAGAGCCGTGTCTCTCGGAGGTATATGCATCCTACCTTACATATAGAGTAACATCGGTATTCCTCTCTCTTTTTTTTTTTCATCCCCTCTCGTAAGCGAGAGACGACGAGAGTATACGAGAGCTTATGAAAACCGTATACCGGGAGAAGAGCTATCCGGTAGCTGGCTGGAAGCCTCTGCCAGCGAGACAAGAGAGAGGCGGATGCGCGCAAAAACTTCTTATCAACGCTGATACGTCCCGCCTCGACGAGAGAGACAAACTCCCAACGATGCGTCCCAGGGCCGTTGAAGCTCGCTTGAAAAAATATATTTATCGGACAAACGAGTCGCGACTTTACATTCGTTCCTACTTTGGTATCGCGACTGTGTGCCGGGTTTGAGTTTAGATGAGCGGGGATAAAAAAAAACTACGACGGATGATAAAATAATATTTAAAAATAAAAAAGTAGGATTTATGTCTCTCTTTTCGTAACATCGTTAAATTCAGTGGCCTATGAAAGAGTATTTTGGCCCGTTGAATTATACACTTTGCGTACCGCGAAGCATCGTTGCTAACGATGCTTTAGGTATATAGGTATATAGTGCGTGTGTATTTACCTACGTGTGTTGCTCGTATTTATAGAGGCGGGCTCGGCTTATCGCCTCTACTATAGTATAAACGATAAACACCCAACCCCCAGCCCCCTCCCTCACCGAGCCCGAAAACGATATCATCACACACGGGATAATTATGTCTGCGTGGGAAATAAAATTGTTATATCGTCGTTTCGATCGCGATATTCGCAGCGCACACCTGTAAGTACAAAGAGGATCGAGCGTGTGGTCGAACCAATATCGACAATGCCACCACCAAAACCCGTGCGAAAATATTTCGCGAGAGAGCGTTTTTTGCGCGAAGCTAAATGAGCGTGCCAACCACCTGTGTACGTTAAAGTAATCGATAACGCGATATTCCCCGTTATCGATCGTTATACGAGAATAACCATTGTACGAATCTAAATTGCGCGGCTTTCGACAACGATCTTTGTTATTTTGTTTTAAACGCGCAAATAAATAAATCGCAAAGTATCAAAGATAACACGATATCTTTTTAATTAGCCACGCGATATTTCATCACGCGTTGCGATTGAATTTCAAATCGTACAAAGTAAGAATGAAGAAAAAAAAAAAAAGAAAAAAAAAAAAAGCGTCCGACGAATATTAAATAAACGAGCGATTAAGATTTTATACCTCGGTCGTCCCTAATCGCGTCGCTTTATTACGAAAACCCTCTCGGACGATGCGACGAGTTCCATACACGGGTAAAAACTTAATTTTCCATCCCCTTTCCTCCCCCACCCTCGGCACCCCACGCGTACAAAACGGCGAACGTGCGCAGCATCGAATAAACAGTCGTTCGTCAGGTACGTCGTACCGGTGTATATAAAAGGCGCGTGTTTGCCGTCATCTCTTCGAGAGTGGCGAGTCCGATGAAGATGGCGGGAGGGTAAGAGGATGGAAGGAAGGGGTTTAGAGAGGGTTGTATGGTTGTTTGGTAGCGTTAGTTGTTGACCGCGGTCTCGGTATTAACTCAATTAAGTAACTCGAGTTAGCGTTGAAATAATTTAATTACGTGGGACTACGAGCCACGGGGCAAGAGGGTGGCCAAGGGGGTGGCTAAGGGGGTGGCTAAGGGGGTGGCTCGTGGCGTTTCCTCGTGATATACGTTCCTCGTGGTGTACACGTGGGAGACACGGACTCGAGGAATAGTCCTCGAGTATATACGAGGAGAGGTAGGTGAGCGCGGAAGAAGAGAAAACGGACGTAATAAAGCTCGTTTCGTTTCAGCGCGAAAAGCATCGCATCGTCGTCGCG